>CM058229.1:27795829-28068397 GCA_030180135.1 Orychophragmus violaceus
TTTATTACTCACAATTTTGTGACAAAAAAAATCTGTTGGAAATTTTACCAAAAAAGAAAAAGAAAAGGAAAAAAGAAAAAAATGGAAAAAATCTCAACCTTAAATATTTTAGTTGTTTTGGTTATAAGTTTATGGGAGTGTATGCATCTTTTTCCTAAGCTAAATGCTGCAGCCGCATTTTATTTGTTTTTTCTCTTCTCTCCTTGTTTTCTTCTTCTTCTCCCCTTCTCTTTTTCCCTTACTCTCGCTTCTCCTTCACTTATTCTTGGTGACCTCTTCTCCTCTGTTTTGTCTCTCCATACATGAAGAGGGCTTTCGCCGTCGTTATCACATACATCACCACCACTGTCGCTCACCACCAGAAGGAGCCACCGTCATTAACACAGACACCGCACATCACCGGCCTCTCCTTGTTGTCGCGGCGCATCAAATCCGAGAGTAAGTGTGGAGAACAAAGTCGGAGCAACCGTCTTCATCACCACCGTCCACTTATCCTCAGTGACATGGCCTGAGAATCACCGGAGATGTAGTCCCCATCGCCGGAGCCCGATATTCTCCCATGCCGGACCAAACCGAGAAGCTAAGTACAATCTTTCTCTTTTTCTTGTGTTGAAAGTAACCTTAACCCTAGATGTATCATCTCATCACCTCCATCACTGTCGTTCGATGTTCAGCATAGCGGCATCCACCGGAGAGATTCCTCCTCATGATCCACCGGTGCCGTCGTAGACATCGCACAACCGCCAGAAGATTATTTTATTTGCATGATCCATAGTAAGCCGTTCTATCATAACAAGTTCATGTATTGAATTGATGATCTGAATTCTGAAATATAACTAATTTTCACTCAATTATCTGTTTTTTTCTTCCTCCTTGAGATTTCTGTAACACTGCTAGCACAAGAGTCCAAGAAACAGCTAGAAGAAGTTTCCTCTAAACTCCTGGAGACCCAGCATTAGCTCTAATGGTTACTCTTTTATGAAATGGTAAGGTTCACTTCTATAGTTAGATTGATGTTTAATCCATAACTTATAATTTTGGTAGGATGTTTAATCCTTAAAACCATAACTATATGTATAATTCTCAGAAAAACTCTCAGCGAGTAAAAGGTGTCACTGCTCTAAAGGTATAACCAATAACTTTTTGTATGAATTCTTGGCAGAGTTAACTTCCAAAGTCTGATATTGTTTCAGCTGAAAAATATTGATGATATAGGATTGGATGGGACAATGAAAACGAATTTAACTACTCGGATTATTCAAGTTGTTCAAGCGACACATAAAATTCTGATGATCATGAATATAACTATTGTTTTCGATTGCATTGCAGTTATAGCTTCCCTGTTTTCGACAAAGAAGTTGATTGTGGACTACTATGGTGTAGAACAAGTTTTCAGATGAAGATCCACTTTTATAGAGAGCAACGGATGATGAAGGCTTTTGAAGAACTTAATTAGTTATGTTCTTCTTTTTAAAGTATTTTGGATGTTGATTATTATTATCAAATTTGGCTGTTTAAATGTTTTTATATTTTAAATTGTTTAATTATTATGTATGTAATTGTTATTTCTTTTTCAAATTTATTTATAATTTTCTGGTATTTTTAAATAATGATATATATTTTAAACAAATTATCTGAAATTGTTCCAACAAAAATCCCAAAATATGTTGATCGGAGAGTTTGTTGGTAATTTAAAAGAACATATCAACAAATTTCCAAGGAATATATTGTTAGAAATTTCTCATAAAATGACGATTGGATTTGTTGAATATTCATCACAAACTATCAATGATATTCCAACAAAATATTTGACGGAACAATCCATTGGAAACTCAACGGTAAATTCCAACAAATTTCTAATAAACCATCTATCAGAAAATTCTGATGAATTGACAATAAAAATTATTTGTCGGAAATGTTCCCAACAAATTTCCGACAAAGGCAAGTTTCCAACGAACATATTCCAACAAATGTATTTTCTGTTGAAAATTTATTGGAAACATATATTTCCCACGAATTACTAACTAATATGTATGTTGGAATACATCTTTTTCCTTGTAGTGGAATAGCCACGAACTAGTCATAAAAGGGTTTAGCCACAAATTGCTACGATATTATTCGAACATTTTCGTAGCTATCTGTGGTTGATTTAGCCACGAATAGCCACAAATTATCGTGGAAGAGTTTAGCCACGAACTGCTACGACATTAATTGTGGCTATTTGTGGATATTTAGCCACAAATTTCTAAATAGCCACGATTTTATCTAACCCTAAATATACCGTAAAACCCCAAATTCTAAACCTTAAACTCTTAATCATAAACTATAAAATCAAAATAAAAATCTTTAATTATATATACATAAAACTATTATTTTCAAATCCAATACCACAATTATATATATATATATATAAACTTAAACCCTAAATAAACCCAAAACCCTTAAAGTATAACCAAAGCTCTTATTAATAACATTTTAAATACTATAACATACAAACCATTAATTATATATACATAAACTAATATATTTAAATTCAATACCACAATATTCATATCTTAAATCAAATAAACCATATATATATAAAACCTTAAAACTATAACCAAAATATAATATCTAAAACTTCAAAAACTATAACATATGTAAAATTAGGATTCAAAACTTATAAAAAGAATTTTTATTTCCAAATCTACTATTTTCAAAATTTAACTTAGAATCTTAATTATATAAACCTTCAAACCATCTACCCTAAACTAAAATCAAATTCTAAACCTTAAACTTTTAATCATAAATTATAAAATTAAAATACAAACCATTAATTTTATATACATAAAACTATTATTTACAAATCCAATACCACAATATTCATATCCTAAACAACCCCTAAACCCTAAGCAAACCCTAAAACCGTAAATTACAAACAAAAATCTAACTAATAAAACTCTAAACTCTAATTATTATTGTAAATACTCAGAAATAAAATTTAAAACTTATAATAAATAAAAGGTTCATGTAAACCAAAATTAAAATCAAAGTTAAACATTTTATTACTTTTAAATAATTTTAGTTATTATATATACTCATTTTAATTATTTTTAATTCATTTTTAAAAAAAATAACACTTTTAGAAGTTTTATTTATTATTATTGTAAATTAATTTTTTTTTTTCATTTTAACAATTTTACTATTTTAATTTATTTTTGAATATTATAATAAAATAAATCCAACTATTTTTGTGATTGGTTAATATTTGATCACAAGGATCACAAAGAGAACCGTTGATTAGATATATCAACGGCTCAGATTTACTTTTGGGGCAGACGCAGATAACTAATTTGATCCGTTGGATCTATTTTTCTTCTCAACCGTAGACCGTTAGATCTATTTTTTATTGCTAAAGAAAAGGAAAAAAAAACCCTAGACCTACATCCTTCTCCTCTGCGCCGTATTCATCTTCATCAAGAGTCATCAAACCCTTAATTTTTTTTGAATAAAGCTTCTCGTCGCCGGATGAATCCACCCGATCTATCTCATCCACTCTTGTCTTCACTGTCGGATCTTCATAGCCTGCGTAATCTTGGACCCTTCGTGATGAATCGTCGGAGAACCAGAGGAGCTGTCGGGTTTGGGCAGAGGAGATTGTGGTTTCGGGTTCGGGTTTGGGCAGAGGAAGAATCGCCAGAAAACGATTAGGGATGAGGACACAGCTTCGGGTCAAGCTTCTCGTCGCCGGAGATGAGAAAGATGAAGATGTGGTGCGGTGGAGATGAAAATCCGATTCCATGGCCCAATCGTCAATCGGCTTCTGGTCTGTAGAGGAGCGTCGGCGGCAAGCGGAGCATCGGCGGCGAGCGGAGAGGCGGCGGCGAGCGGAACGTCGGCGGTGAGCAGAGGCCGGCGAGTAGATTTAATTTACGTATATATATATATATATGTGTATATATATTGTATTGTATTTTGTATTTTTGTTTATAAAAAAGTTAATGATTTTTATTTTTTGTATTTTTGTATTTATTTTTTGTTATTTTTTTAAAAAAAAACCACTGAAAAATTCGTGGCTATTCATGGCTAATGCCACAAAATTTATCGTGGAAATTCGTAGCTAAGGCCACGACGATATTTGTGGCTATTCGTGGCTATAATAGCCACGAAAGCTTTCCTTGTTATCTGTAGCTATCCGTGGAAGCATAACCACGAATTGCCACGAAAAGCCGATAGCAACGAGCCTATAGCCACTGATTTTTTTCGTGGCATTCCGTAGCTATGGCTGGAATAGCCACGGATTAAGCCCCATAGCCACGAAAAAATCCGTGGCTATATGGCAGTTTTCTTGTAGTACAAGTTCAACATGTTCTTGGAGCAGTTGGAGCAGCTAGGACCAGAAAACAACGACTTAGAAGACACAAAGGCACCATGGCTCATTTTTAAGCATGAATATCACCTAATTGGAACCATTGATCATTTTGCAAACCATGAGAGCAGTACGGTCCAGCCAGCTATGGAAATTAAGCCCATTGAGTCTACAATTCAGAACCAAGAAGATCAAGACCAAGCTATGATGGAAGGTGACCAGACCGATCCAACAATGAAGACATATCCGTTTATCACCTATATGAAGATATGACCACTTTTGAAGCCCAAACCAATGGTCAACCTCTCGTGCATCACTCTTGGGCCATATACTACACTTTTTCTCTTAAACAAGGTTTTTTCCCAAGTGGTTTTCCTTGATAAGGTTTTTAACGAGGTAGCTCGTAGACCCAAACCACCAAAGAGCTAAAATTGCACTTTTAACATTTACTTTTCATTTAGTTCTTGTTTTAAACACTTTTTTCTATTATGTCAAGACTTAAACTATAAAGGTCTCTTTGTAGCCTATGAGGCATCCACGTTTTAACCTAATAAGAAATTTAGTTCAATAGCTTAAGCTTTGTGTCTCTCTTCTTCTCCTCGTGAGCCAAACTCCGAGTTGTAAAAGTTCTTGTGATTTATCAATAGAATTTCACATCTATTGTGGTTCACTTCATTCCCCAACGCTTCCACCTTATCCCTAGTTGTGTAAAAAGAGCCCAAGTGCCATCTATTCAATCAACCAATTTTGGATTCAACTTCTTAAAGCCTTTGAAACCAAATGTGTATCATTTTTGGTATCAGAGCTGAAGATTCTGACCAGGTTGTCTCAACTTCATCTCTTTCTCTTTATTTTGCTTTTGTTTTAAGTTTAAGTTTCTAATTCAATTGCTTGTTAGTTATAGCTTTTGATTCATCAGTATTTAACTTTTATAAAAACAAAAACAAAAACAAAACTACCTTAGATTTTTGTTAGATTCCCGGTTCTCTCAAGCTTATTGATTTTCTTTTTTATCGGTATTGTGTTGATAATCAATCTTGATTTTTTGTTTTAGAACCCGGTTTGTTCTGGTTTTGGTATATGGTTTGTAACAAGAGTCTTGTAACAAACGTTGGTTTAATATATTGAAAAAAAGGTACAGCAAGAAAATATTGAAAGGAGCAGCGGATGGAGACACGAGCACGTGCCGTAATCAAATATTATTGATTTTGACTCGAATGAGATGGGTACAAAATGTCATACAAGGATTGAAAGCCTATTAAAAAAAAGAATAATAAAGAAAGCAACACATGAATTTATAATTATATGCAACTGGAGTATGAATTTAATTTAATTTATATTTGAAAAAGAATTGTAACTTTGCAACGTTACTTTCGGCTATAGTGTTTACATTTAACCTAAGTATGAAATCCAATAATATAAGAATTATACACGTGCCAAATCGTGTGGCTCATTTGGTTAGAGGACTCAGCTCCACAAGGACCACGAGAAGGATTGGATTTAAAGCAAGTGGAGAAGAGAGAAGTAGAGGAAAAATACTTAATATTTAAAACAAAATATATGAAAACAAGAAATGAGTTACACACGTTTATGAATCCATTAGCATAATTAAATCAATAAATAAAATTCCGTAAAACACCTACCACAAATAGAGAAGTTATGTCAACCACCGCCAAGATTTTAATATTTGCGTGTGCTGTGATAACATAATTGACTTAAAAAGATACGCCGCCTAAAGTAAATTACTCAGCAGTCGACAGTTATGACAAAAAAAGAAGAAGGAGGTAGGCGTCAAAGACTATATAGTATACCAAAGATACATAAATATTTAACAAATAATTAAGCTTTTTATTAAAAGGCAACATTTAATTAAGTTAATCAAAAGTAATGAAATAAAAGTATTATTTGGGGTTTTAAAATGTGCAAAATGCCTCTAAACCACCAGTAGAAATTTAGGATAAGTATTAAACTAAAAAGAATAGGGAGCTTTTTCCTTCTATTCCACGTTAAATCAAATATAAAAATCTAAAAAAACATTGAGACTGCACAAATATAAAAATAGAAAAAGCATTTTCCACGTGAGATAATTAAAGAAGAAGCTGTGATCCGTCTGTCCTAAGATACCGCCGTTATAAACCCTGTTTTGTCTCCACCATAAACCAAACACATATAAATAAAAACTTATACTTATCAATCCAGACACAATTATCATCAGTTCTTGTTCTTACAACTCACGAAGATGGAGAAAAACTGCGACTTGGAGCTTCGTCTTTTTCCAACTTCTTCTTATGATTCCGATTCAGATACCTCGTAAATCCTCTGTCTTTCTTGAGATTTCATTTACGAAATTCAATTAATAAACATGAATCTGATAAACTTTACATTTGAACTGATTTGAAGTGTGGTAGAATCAAGAAGCTCTGGAAATTCACAACCAAAGGAAGAAAGAATCTCAGAGATTAACAGTTTTCTACAATGGAGAAATGTGTGTTTTTTCAGATGTTACCCATCTTCAGGTAGACATTAATCTATATGATTATATTATTTTGAAGCAATTGGGTAATGGGCTTTTTTTTTACTAACCATTAATGTTTTATGAATGATGGAATGCAGGCTAAATCGATATTATCGATCGCGAGCAGAGAAATGGAAGAGAGGTCATTTTCAAACGGGTCAACCCGATTAAATCATTATCATCATCAGCAGTTTCCAAATCCAAAAGCTTCTATGAAAAGATCTCTCCAAAGTTTTCTTCAGAAACGGAAAGTTCGAATTCAAGCTACTTCACCTTACCATCTGCATTCACGACGATAGTATTTTTCAATTTTATTTGACATTTAAAAAAAACAGTTTTATGTTTAATATTAGTAATCCAAATGAAAATCCAACTGTAATATGTTTCTCATGTGTTTGTTATTGATTAGGGATAACTTTTATGAAAATAATTCTAAACTGATGAAGACTCAAATAACTTTTGAGAGTACAAACAAAAATTCCACGGCATGAGTTGGTAGCATATTTTATCTTTGAACCAGTCATTATTAATAATTACTGGATTTATTTGACCCGTCAAAATTACGATCTTAAAAACATCAACTGTAATCTCACATCATATAGAAACATCATGTAAAAAAGCATTAATTTGAATCATGTTAAAAAAACATCAATTGGAAGCATTCAAATCAACATTTGAGTTTAAAAAGGAATTTTGTTTTACTCAAATACATTTTAAGAGATGAATTAACAAATTTTAATTATAGAAGCATTTAAATGAACAAATTATGATGTTTCGAATTCATAAATCTGAAATTATATGTATATAAAAATATAAATTTAACTATAAAATATTGAAAACACAAATAAATTTCATATATGAGTATATGATATTTTTTTCTTAAAGTATTTTAAAATCAACACAATACATATTATACTTATATCACATAATTTTTTGTAATGTTTGTTTTATTAAAATAAAATATTATAAATTTATTTTCAAAAAAAATATACTCAATGCATTCGTTCAATGAATATCTAATCATCATAATATTCAGCTAATAAAATATTATGTTGAATAATTAATAAGCTTAAATTATTAAAGACAAACAAAAATTGATTTAAAATTATCAAAATCTAGTAAGAAATTAAAATTTATTTTAGTCAAATAATAAAGACATTTTTTTTTTGGTCAACCAGTTTCATTTAGAAAGCCCAAAAGGGCAAAGATTACAGCAGGCCCGATTACAAAGAAGTCCAACAGAGAAAATAAGCCACAGGCCCAACAAGCCCAATTGCTACCTAAGCGGATAAGCAGAAAGAGCACACGTGTCGAGCGTAAAGAGATCGACGCCATGCAAACGCCGAGTGAGCTGTACCGTCGGAGAAACCACCGGAAAGTGCCGCGCCGCATGAACTCTGTCCCTGGTACGAGCCAAGCCGCCGATCGGACCTTTCCATCAAAGCACCACCATCCACGAACCGCCACAAAAGAAAAACAGCTTCATCTTCTCACCGATCGCCACCACCGCTAGGAGGCTCCACCGCCGGCCAAACCAAAGATTCAGCCATTGAAGCGTCCATAACCTGTCGGACAATAGCGACGAAGATATTAATCCTAGAAAATGGAAGAATCGAGAGAGAGGAGGAAGAAGAACGGTTGCGATGACGGGAAGGAGTTCAGGGAAAGGGGATCTGAAAATTCCGACAGAAATCGGAATGAAAGCTCAGAGGGGAGCTACACCGGAAAAACCGGGGACCTTATTCAAGCCAAAGCTAAGACCGATCGAAGCAACGAACGGTAATAGCAACCAAAAAGAAAGAAACCGGCAAGAAAGCCGGTGAACAAACAAAACGAAGACCGACGAAATCGACTCATCGCTTCTGAAAAATAGAAATCGGAGAAGAAGCGATGAGGAATCTCTAGCTTGAGAGAAACTTCTCTCACATAAGCTAGAGAGAGAGAGCCGGTCCCATAATAAAACAAATTTTTTTTTTTTTTTTTAATAATAAAGACATTTTGGCCACATGTAATGATGTTATAAGAAATTAAAATTTATTTTAGTTTAAAGAAAATTATGGATGTTGACGTAAATGTTTAAATATTACTGGTTCAGTTTGGTTCACGGATATATTTAAACGTTTTCTAAACTGTTAAACATCTTGCAGTTCTCTATAAATGAAAGCGTCACACAGTTCTTTCTTGAAAATAAAAACATTGATTATTCAAAACATTAAGCGCATGAAAGAACACAAGCCAACGATCACTTGTGCTTTTGTAATTAGGTTTTTATCGAAACAAATTTTAGAAAGTAGGTGGGTTAATAATAACTTAATAGTAGTTAGCTCTTTGACAACGTTTACTCTTGGGGTTAGTTACGTTCCTTGGGTTAGCTAGTTGAGCACTTGTCTTAGTCTTGTTGTGGTTTAATTGTATTATGGGCTTCGTCATTCGAAACTATGGCCCTAATATTTTCTTCTCTGTAATTTCATTTGAAAGCTAATTAACTACACACACACAAAAAAATATTAATGAAGGGGTTAGTGATAGTGAAGATAACCTTCGTATAATCGTATGTCTTCCACATAATCATCTTATAATTGACAGCGTTTTTTGTGGGCCAAATATTTTAAAAGGATTGATCTTACTATCTCATCGTTACTAGTAATGAACACTACAAATATCTAAGTAAATAACTGATGTAAGAAACTAAGAAAGACCTGCGTCACACTTTTTTTTTTGAAAAGTGAAATTTATATATCAACAAAGTAAAGATGGTCTCAGCTTTTATCTCGTTCCCCACATAGAATGCATTCTTGATAGATTTCATACCTCTTATCTTTGTACATGTTGGTAATTTGTCTTTTATTGCAAACCAAGCTATCACATGACTCCAAGGATATTTTCATGCAGATCAATCGATTAAGGGAGGGATCTGATCTATTCCACATGTCCAAGAAGCCGTGAGATCTGAAAATTAATGTGATCGAAGAACATTTCTGTGTTGTTATTCTTCAGTCTCGATTGTGATTATAAACACACATTTCTGTATAGAAAAGAGAATTATATGCTCAATAAATCCTATGAGAAATATACAAATAATATAAGGAAGTAAATGATGATGTTCCAACCGACCATTTTGTTGCGGAGTGTACATACAAGACGTTTCGTGAACTCCATGCCACTATCACTTCTAACAACCTTGACATCCTGATGAAATTATTGTGATATTAATCAGAAGAATTATTTGAGAGTAGAGCCCACATCTCGTTTCACAGGAAGCAAATATATCCATATTGCTCGAGAATAGTCATTAACAATGCTCAAGAAATAATGAGATCTGCAAAATGCCGTCGTTCGATAAGGACCCCAAAAATCACAATGAATTAATTCAAAAACTCCCAAAGCTTTATTATTACTTAGTAGAAACGAACCTCAAGTTTGTTTCGCACGAAAGCAAACATCACAATCTTCATACAAATCACTACTATTTTGGGGAAAAGACTAAAAAACTGGTAGTAAACCCACAACACGAGAAGACGGATGACCCAAACGACGATGCCACAAAGATTTTTCATCATCAATATTTGTCTGAACACTTGCCACAGTCTCAATCCCTTTGAAATGGCAAAGTCCTTCGCCGTGTCGCTCACCCGCTCTAATCAGCATCTTCGTCGTGCGGTCCTGTAAAACGACAAATCTGTCGGTTATTTTTCCAACACAATAATTATCGGACACCTATTGTCCAAATGATATCAAATTTGTATGGAAGCCCTCCACTAAATAAACATTATTCAAATGTAAGTTGAAGTAAGAATAATTGTCCCTTGTCTATGAGAAAGAACATTATCTCCAGCAGGTAAGGTAACCGACACTAGACAAACTGGACAAAGATTCTCAAAGATATCAGTACGTCCACTCATATAGTGAGTTTCTCTTGTATCCAATATCCATGAAACATATTTATTCTTACCACTTAAACGCTCTGTTTTCTCTGGTTTAAAGACACACATCAAAGTTTCCAATTGAGAGTCTGAAAATCCAATTAGCCCTTGTCGATCCACATTGGTTAAAACTGCAACGTTTGCTTGAGTTGGTGGTGCCTTAGAAACGATCTTGGAGGTATTAGCACGAGGTACAGAAGTACGAGATGTAGAAGAAGGTTTGATGGTGGAGCTTTCAATCTTCCCTCTTGGGCGATCTCCCCACCAGTTTGGATACCCAATGGTGCGATAACATCTAACAGCCACATGCCCTTTTCGTCCACAACTTGTGCAGATTGTAGAGGAGAAATCTCTTTGATTTACATCAGATCGTGAACGATTAAAAGAGGTGGTGGACGAAGTGTGAGCCGCAAAGCTCATCAATTCAGGTTCTTTCGTGTGTTAGAGAAAACAATTTCATTTTGACGGAGAGTTTGATAAACAGTATCCAAATCAGGAGTGGGAATCTGAGCGCAAAGCTGTTGACAAATATTTCTGTGAACATCGTTAAGCCAAAATAATAAATCATGAACGCGGATTTTGTCAACCTATTCTTTTGTGGCGCGAGCCAAATTACATTCACACTTGTTGCAGGAGCAAGTTTTGCTCGGATTACACTCTTGCATAGCATCCCAAATTTGGGTAAGACGATCAAAATAATCTTTGATAGAGGAGCCCATCTGACGAAAATTGGACAAGGAGACGAAGTTGTGGAAAGCGTGCTCCACTTTTGACAGAGAATCATCATTTGACAAGATCCCATAAGTCTTTTGCAATCTCCTGGTGAGAGATGTTTGAACGCAATCAATCTTCAATTGTGAGTTTCATCCATGTCACAATCAAGGGGTTGTTTGCTAACCATTCTTCATAGTAAGGATCACCCTTGTTTGGTCGTGGTATAGAATTGTCAACAAAACCAAATTTTTTGCGGCAACTTAAAGCCATATGAAGACTTGCAGCCCATTCATCATAATTTTGGCCATTCAAAGAGGTTTGGAAATGACTGCCCCTGGGTTGTCACCAGCAGTAAGGTCATAAAGGAGAGATAGTGCGGCGTGTTGCTCCAGCATCAACAATGATGGTGTCGGTGGCCGAGACTCTTGTTAAGTCACTCATGATGAAGCAAAAAGTTTCGTAAGAAAATGTAAAGAAGAGCAAGCTTGATGAAAGAACAAACTTGCCAAAGGTAAATATTCAAAGGAACGTAAAGAATAGAACTTGGATCAAAGACAAAAATTAAGATAATTTTTTTAATGCTCGGATACCATGAAAATTAATGTGATCGAAGAATGAATTTTTGTGTTATTATTCTTCACCCTCGATTGTGTTTTTTTTTTTTTTTGTCACTGAACTTCATTAATACTTAAAATTGAAGATGGGTACAAGGTAGGTGGGCCTTTGACAGGTTCAGAGCCTGTTTGGCCAATTGGTCCACAATTACATTTGCAGAACGAGGGATGAAACTAAACTTAACGAAAGACAATTGAGATGAGATAGAGATGATATCTGAGATCACGCCATGGAGATCAGAAAAGGAGGAGCCAGTATTGATGGCTTTGATGAATTGCAAGCAATCAGCTTCAATTTGGATGGAATCGAAGCCCTTAACGACAGCGTCTTCTAGGGCTTCTCGGACAACAAGCCCCTCTGCGACTAGTGGGGAGATGACGAAATCAGCTGTCTTTGATCTGGAGCATATGGTTTGTCCCTGGTCAGAGAGAGTCCAGCCTAGTCCCGCCCTCAGCAATTCTTTGTCCCAGGCTGCATCAGTCCGGCAGACAATTGTATTTGGTGGGCACGGCTGTGGCGATCGAGATTCGAAATGAGGTAATTGCCTTGGTTTCTCTTGAGCGTCAATCCACTCTTTAGCTCTCAGGATTGATTTTGTAATAACCTCTGTTTCGGTGTAGTTGACGTTATTGAAGACTCTATTGTTTCTGGCGACCCATAAGTGCCAGCAGATCCATGATGCTAATGATCCTTCTGCAATTCCTGTTGGTGGAAGGCAATTTACATTCTTGATTAAGCTCCACCCTGATTGGAAATCAGAAAAGCTTTCAGAGTTAATAGGTGAGATAAAGGGAGATTCTCTCCACACTCTCTTTGCAAATTCACATAGGAAAAAGAGATGTGGGATTGTTTCAAGTTCTCCACAGATTTTACATGTGGGATTAATTGGGATTTGTCTTGTTGCCAGCAGATTACCTACAGGAAGGGCATTTGAAGATGCTTTCCATAGGAATAATTTGACTTTAGGAGATGTTGTCACTTTCCAGATATTAGAGATCCAATAAGCCGGTCCTTCAACTGCTTGGGGAGGTTCTGGGTCCGCCTGGTTGACTGCTGTGAAGTAGCCACTCTTTGTCGTATACTCACCTGAAGGATGTTTGAGCCAGATAATCTTATCTGGTGATAGATGGCGACTTGGTCTGATGCTCTGGATCGTTTGTAAGTACTGGGGTAAGATTTCTGATATAAGCTCCGTATTCCAGTCTGTAGTATTGGGGATCATGAGGTCCGAGACCAGAAAATGAGAGCTTTCTTTTGTTGCAGGCCCCATAGGTGTGAGCTGGTGGGAAGATGATAACCAGGGGTCGTCCCAGACTTGGACCTTTCTTCCATTCCCGATTGCCCAGCCTAGATTTTCTTTGATGAGGTCTCTGCCTATCAAGACACTTCTCCATCCATGAGACGAGGAAGTAGGAGCTTGACAGTCCAGGAAAGATGAATTGTGGCAGTATTTACCCAATAGAATCCGTGCTAGGAGACACTGTTGATTCTTTAATATTCTCCAACTAAGATTGGCAAGAAGGGAATCATTGAAGCTTTGGATTTCTCTGATACCGAGGCCTCCATCTTTTTTAGCTCTAGTAAGCCTTGCCCATGCAACCCAAGGTATCTTCCTCACACCATGTTTTGTATCCCACCAAAAACGCACCAGGGCTGATTGAATTCTCTTTGAGAGTGATGCAGGTATTTTGAAACAGCTCATTGTATAGGAGGGGATGGAGGAGAGGACACTCTTTAGCAGGGTTAACTTCCCAGCAGTAGATAAGAACCTGGTTGACCAGCTCATAACCTTTTGGATTATCCTATCCACTATTGAGGTAAATAAGTCTTTTTTCCTTCTTCCAAAGTGTTCAGGCAGCCCAAGATATTTACCTACCCCACCTTCTTTATCAATCTGAAGAAAAGATTTAACTGCAGCTTTAAGATGCGCAGGAGCTCTCCTGGAGAAGGTAATGGATGATTTCTGCTTATTGATGGACTGGCCAGATGCTACTTCATATTGAGATATGATCTCTTTAAGAGCAGTGAGGCTTCCTTCATTAGTACTACAAAAAAACATTGTGTCATCTGCAAATAACAGGTGATTCACTCTAGGGCTCCCATTTGCTACTTTTATCCCTTGTAGTCTTCCATCTTGCTGGGCATTTGAACATAATCCTGATAGTACTTCACTGCACATTATGAATATGTAAGGAGATAGTGTATCTCCTTGTCTAATACCTCTTTTTGGGATTACTTTTCCTTTAACAGAACCATTGATGAGGAAGGAGTATGTGACTGTGGTGATGCACTGCATGATCCAGCCGATCCATTTAGGATGGAAGCCTAGCCTATGAAGAACAAGCTGTATGAAATCCCACTCCAGGCGGTCATAGGCTTTGCTCATGTCCGTCTTGACTGCTATTGAGCAATGTTTTTTGGCTGTGGAATTCTTGAGGTAATGGAGTACTTCATGAGTAATTAAAACATTATCAGATATTGCTCTTCCTGGGACATAGGCTGACTGAGATTCTGATATAAGGTTTGGTAGAATCTTCTTTAGTCTTTTTGCTAGCAGCTTTGATATGATCTTGTAAAAGACATTGCAGAGGGCAATTGGCCTGTAATCACTGATTGCTCTAGGGTTCTGAATCTTGGGAATAAGTCTGACATGTGTGTCGTTTATCGTAGGTGGAAGGATTCCACTGATGAAGAAGTCTTGTATCTCAGCAGTGATGGCTGGACCAACAGAGATCCAGTTTTCTTGAAAAAAGCTTGCTGAGAAGCCGTCTGGTCCAGGGGCCTTGTCTGCATGGATAGCAAAGGCTGCATTCTTGATTTCCTCTGGTGTTGGTTCTGCTATCAGGAAGTTGTTATCTGCTTCAGATACAGATGGTTGAAGAGCCTTGTTGACAATGCCTTCTCTGTCTCCGGCTGTTGATGTGAAGAGTCCCTGAAAATAGGAGGTAATTACCCTGACTATTTGATGTTCCTTGTACACTGGTTCTCCTTTGTCATTTTCAATCACCGTGAAATTGTTGATGATTTTCCTTCCTTTGGTGATTGAGTGGAAAAAACCAGTATTACGGTCTCCTTGTTGTAACCAGATAATACGACTTCTTTGGCGCCAGAACTCTTCATCAGCTTTATAGGCTTCTTGCAGCTCTTTGTTGATTACATCCAGGTGGATTTCATTTGGCACTGGGTTAGTCATCGCCTCCTCTAGTTCATTTTTCAATCTCTCAATATGTACTTGCGATTTGATACTTTGCTCCTTACTCCACTGTACTAAAGCCTTTCTCACCCAGGATATGCGCTGCCTAACTGATAGTGTTTGATCGCTATTCCAGGTTAAGTCGATAAGTTCTTTCACTTCTGGATTATTTCTCAATCTTCTGTCAAACCTGAAGATTCCCTTCTTCTTCTTTTGTTCAGAGACGAAATAGGAGATGATTGGCTTATGATCAGATCCCAGGAAACGGAGGTATTCGCATCTGCTCATTGGGAACATGTCAAACCAGTTGCTGTTAGCAAGAGCTCTGTCAAGTCTGCACCTGACGACTTGGGAGTACCTTACTCCTCTCCAAGATAAAGGGTCTCCTGAGTGTTTCAGATCATACAGATCTCCTTCTGATAGGAATTTCCTGAAATCTGAGTAAGAACCTTCTGGTCTTTGTTGCCCTCCTTGCTTCTCAGTTTCATGTGTTATATCATTAAAATCACCTGTAAGATACCAGGGAGCATTTCTTTCAGTTGCGAGACTGATGAGATTATTCCAGCCTTCTCTTCTTAAATTCTTGTCGTTATGACCATAAATGAATGAGGCATAGAAGAATTTATTTTCAAATTCAATCTTTGTATCAATGAGATTAGGAGATGATGATACAATGTGAAGATTTATTGATTCCTTCCAAAATAGTGCTAGACCTCCTGCTCCTGGAGATTGGGGGGTAACCAGGTGATGATTGGGATAGCACATCCACTTTAGCTTCTCAAGAATGACTGAATCTTGATTTTTTGTCTCTGACAGGAAAAGAATGTCAGGGTAGACTCTGAGGCGAATCTCCCTTAAACGCTGGACTGTCAAGGGGTTCCCAAGTCCTTGGCAGTTCCAGCTCGCCACTTTTAAGGAAGAGGACAATCCGGTTTGTGAAAATCCGACGATTGTTTGACAATTGGAGGTATGATTTTGGCAGACGGAGGTCCTGTGTTCTTTCCTGCTGCATTTGTTTCCTTTGGGTCTGTGGTGCTCGAGCTTCCCAAGATTAGTTTCCTTTTAGGTGATGCTCTGTTTTGGGTAGCTCTTCGCTTCTTAGAATTGGCACCCGCAAAAGTTTTAGGACTGACTTGTATCTGCTTCTTAACAGGGGGTCTACCTGGTTTCCGCTTGGGGGCAGGTTCCTTTAATTGGTTCAGCTCAACCTGATCATTGAGAGGGCCTAATCTCCTTGCAACAGGGATTCTTTCTTGAAGTAGAGGTAGGTCTTCCTCTAAAGCGTTCATCTCCGTTGGGACTGGGAGAGAGTTTTTAGCCATCTGAATGGCTGTTGCTTCCAACTGTCCATTGATTCAACCCTCGATTGTGTTTATAAATACACATTTCTGTACAGAAAAGAGAATCCTATGCTCAAGGAATTCTATGCGAAATATACAAATAATATAAGGAAGTAAATGATGATGTTTGTAGGAAAAGAGGTGTTGGTAATATGATTATGTCTCAGTAAAATCCATGACCGACCAACATCCAGATCGATTGATACCCATTAAGATTGATCGGTCCTAGTACCAGTCAAAATGATAACTCGAGAAAGAGATCGACCACTCTGATAAAAAAGAAGAGAATATCCAATTTGTCCTTATTCACCCAAAATATCTCCATTAGAAAACTAATTTTTAGGGTTTTGAGCCACTTTTCATCTTGCAATTTCCGAAGAAAAAATTTATAAACCTCTTGGGGAAGACTTTGACAAGATTTTCGAACATTTTATTCCGTCTGTTAATTTCATTATTTCTTCTTTTGTTATGATTATTTCAATATTCACATAGTTGGATTTAGGATTTCAAGATGAATAATGATGACTTTTAGTATTCACATAGTTGGATTCATTTCTTCTGTTACTAATCCATCTATTTTTTGTGAAAAGTATCACAATGATTTTAAAATTTTATCAGAATCAGATTCAAGATATCCATTTTCAGGAATACACGATATTTAAATATCTATGATTTTTGGATCCGGACACATGTATCAAATATAGATTTGTTGGTTTCGAATCAAAATACATATATCCTGAAAATTTTGAATATATGATCATTGCTCACCCCTATTATAAATAATGGTTTGGTACCTAAGACGGGTCTTGGTTCGGGTTTGGTTTGATTCTTTCAGATTTCAGATAACTCAGCTTTTAGTCTCTAGTAACCATATATTGAAACAAGGAAAAATTGGTTCAGATGGATTCCATTAATCTTCGGCTCAGGTCGGTATATATATATATATTAAAGTTAAGAATTGGTAAAAACCTGAAGATTGTATGGTTCTAGTTCGGTTTCACTATTTTATACCCAACATACCCAAACGTTTATCTGGTTAGGTTTGTTTTGGTTTTTTTTTTTTTTTTGAACTAGATTTTGCAATTAAAAACATGGGGAGGATTACAGCATGAGAAGATATAAAACAGCAGAACAACACTAGGAGCTAAAACTTCTAACATACAACAAATTGAAAAGCAAAAAGGATACATAAAAGGATACGAGCACAGACAAGAAACCGGGAGACCTAGACAGCTCCAAGAAGATAGTTACGCCACAGCCTACACCACACACGGACGACGACAGAAGGAAGAAGCTTGATCGAGAGAAGCCCAAACCCAGAAAACAGATGGGGCAGCCGAACCCACAACTGCATCGAGCTGATGCGAACGGACGATCTAACCACACCTTTCGACCGCGGATGAGGGCCAAGGAAGACACAAAACCAAAGCCAATCAGAAGCATCAGACCAGTACAAGCCCAAGCCACAACCCTAAGCACCTTCGACCACTCTCCAGTAGCGCAAGCAGGAGCAGAGAGCCCAACAACGATCCTTCCACAGACGGATCCAGAAACACATAACAAAGAAACAAAGAAACAAGCAAACCTTACAGCTGAACCACAGAGCCAGAAGAGGAGGTCAATGTCGCCGGCGAAGTAAACCGGAGGAGAACCAACCGTTGACATAAAAACGCCGACGGGAAAGAAGGGCCCGAGAAGACAGAGGACCGCCGCAACGAGCAGAGAAGAAGACTCGAAGTAAAAGACTCGACCCGGCTGAGCCCGTCCTCGAGACACAGATCCAGGTGAACCAAAAACCCAAACCCTGACAATAAGAACTGCGCTGCTACAGAGTACACCCTCAACCCGAGAGAGAAGAGAAGCCCGACGGAACACCAGAGCAAGCGGAGAGAGAGCCTTCACCGGAAAAAAAACTCGGCGTCCTCGAACGAGTAAAAGCGCCGGCAAGGAGACATACCGCAAGAAGAGCGCCGGAGGTTCCAATCAGAACAACACCACGCCCCGGAGAGAACAGACGGAGCTAACCCACACCACCGACAGACGAGAACCTAGATCCATCGGAAAAGCAGAGACAAAACCAGCCGAGGTGGGTATAGGGATGAAGAGGAGAGAGAGAGGGACCCTCTCGCGGCGGCGGTGAGGAGCACCGCCCACCGGAGAGGGAGATCGGCGAGCTTTAAGGAGCAGCGGCGGAGGTTGAATGTTGAGAGGATAATCGCCTCTCAAAGGCCTTTTTCGGTTTTGTTTTGGTTACTTTGTACCTAAATCATTTGAAATTGCTCAAATTACATGAATTAGATTAAGTACCTAAAAACAATTGAATTACCAAAAAATATCGGAAAAACCAAAATACCTGCAAATGTTTTTGTTCAATTCTGGAAAAGATTTTTAATTTGGGAAAATTTAATTAATGACATTCGAATATTTTTGTTTTCGGATAGTAGATTTAAACAACTGATATTTATGGATTTTTGAATAACATTTACAGATTTTGGTTATTTTAAATTTAAATATAACTACTATATATCATGTTTGTGGTATCTAAAATAATCATTTGATTCTTGGCTTGGTACCAACTAGGTATCCAAAATATTTTAAATTAAGACCTATTCAGGTTTTTGGGATATTTAGATGGGATTTACTGAAACTGACTTGTTTAGCAAATCATTTCACATTAAAAACTTCGTATCGACCAAATGGAGGAAAGTACTTTTCTTTAGTAAACTGCTGTTATTTTTTCAACATTGGGTCTTAGCTCATTAAACTATTATTCACAAGCTCATTTCATCTTGCTACGTTGTATCCATATTTTTTTTGATAAATATGTTGTATCCATACTATGACGTCGAATTTTACATTAAGGTCTTAATTGAAGTTTATCAGTTGCGATCTAATGGCGATGATAGCATGATATCTTACCATTCTAGATAGTTTGGTATTTTTCTAAATCTCTGAATGTTTGATATTCAATAAATAAACCAACTTGGTACTTTGAAAGATGTAAAGAAGGTTGTGCTGAGTGATGACGTTAGTGAATTGATCCAGGGACACAAGACTAGCAAACAAAGCACTCATAAAAGGTCAATGTCTACAACAACCATATGGTTAGTTTAGATAACTTGAATTTATCTATTTCATCTTTGTTAATCAATATTTGGCAGAAACAAAATAATATTTGGCAAAAACAAAATAATATTTGTCAATCAATGTATTTCAGTTTATTAGGAGCGACGGCCAAAGCTTGATTACAATCTTTTTTGTCAAAAGCTTGATTACAATCTTTTTGTCAAAAAACTTGATTACAATCTTTTTGTCAAAAAGCTTGATTACAATCTCGTTAGCTTTTCTTAATATAAAATGAAAGAGACTTTACATTTACAAACAACTTAAAATCCCAACATTTTTAACACAAGTAGGAGAAATTACCAAGATTTGAATGATTCATACCAAACTAGTTTATGATACAAAAACGAATGTACCGTCTTTTTCGTACTGGGATAATTTTAAATTTGTACCACAGAACCGAGCCATCGAGACTAGTTTAACATAAGGGAATACTTGTCATTACCACTAAAACGAATCAAGAGCGATATAAAGACTAGTTTGTATAAATATATCAAAAGAAAAGTGGATTCATTTTTTGGGGAGACAAAGGAAGAACAATATACAGTGACGGCTTAATTTTTTCGAATGCTCTACACGAATCTATAATATATGTCCTTTTATAAAAAAAATTCTAAAACAACAAATAATAGGAAAATAATATTCAAACTTCAAAAAACTTTTGTAATAATTTTTTTTTTTAAAAAACAAAAAAATTATATTGTTGAAATATGGCTTTCTTGGCACTTTTTCTGCAAAAATGTCCATTAAACTCAAATAGTTGGATTTTCACTCATATATGTCTCAACTGATAACAAAACAATCTTTTTTTAATCATTCATGTGACATGATTGATTGTAAATAATTTTTTTATCAGTTTCAATTTCAAAAATTTCTTTAAGCAAGATAATCGATATTGGAATGATCAATAATATATGATTAACTTATGTGTTGATAACAATCATCCATTTAAAAAAAATCAAACACTTCGATATATTAGATATGTATAAGGACATCTCCAACTCAACTCTATTTTTATCTCTAAACTCTATTTTATAGTATAATATTCGCCAACTTTTGTACAACAAGTGTACTAATACTAAAATGAAAATATATTCGTAAAGAGAACATTCGATTTTAGAGATAGAGAAAATTAGAGTAATATATTTAAGCTATATTAAATTTAGAAGAAAAAGTAAAAATAAAGGAAAAAATAGTAAAATATAATAATACTTTCTGAGGAAAAAAATAGAGAAAATGCGGTATAAAATTTATTATCAAGCTACAAAAATGTATTATGATGAAAAATTTACATTATAAAATATATTAAAAATGTCTTTGTAATTTGTTTTTAAAATATATATATTAATGGTTCTCGTTTTGAAAAATGTCATTTAGAATTGGATGCTTTAATCGGTGGCTTACCTTGCGCATGTTGTAGGCCGGTCCTGCCAATATATAAAACTGAAATGAACAAATCAAATAGATAGATTTGTTTAAGATAAAGTCTTAACATTTTTTCAAAGAAAAACCTTTGTTGCCACCTTTCTTCTTACCGTTCCGAGTGGATCAAGGTGAAGATGTGCCCGAATCTTCGCTCGTGAGCTTCAGTCGCCTCACTGAAAATAGTGGAATCTCACAACTCATATGTTTCTTTGTCTTATTAAACACTGATGTAGGAGGCCTCAATAAACCCACTTTTGGTAGTGACGATAAAGCGGTTGTTGTAACGACGTCCATATCTTTTGGCATGCCTTTTTGTGGTGGATCATGCATTTGTGTGGTGACTTGTGCTCGAACATGACTTGATTCCGGTGGTTTTTTATGAGTGTATTCTTCACCATGTCCTCTCTCATGCCCATATCAGCAGCAATGCCTTTACTGATCTCGCTAGCGATACACTGGCCTTTAAAGAATGGATGCTCAGAAAGCATTTGTCGCACCTTTTGTTCAAACATGGTTAGGAACTGGGGTCGGACGTGATTCATGATGGCGATCCGGGCAGGATTTGACATTTTTGAACTTGCGAGAAGGTGAATTTGAATAATTGAAGAGAGAGGTGTTTTGAGATGTTAATATAAAGACATGGCCGGCCCATCGCATAAGCGAGGTAAGTCATCGATTAGGACATCCAATTTCGAAGGACAATTTTCAAAAAAATCATAAGTATATATTTAAACAAAATTTAAAAGAACATTTTAAATACATTTTAATAATATAATATTTTTTTAAAAAAAATTGGAAGGGCATTTTCTAAATTTAAATGTCGTAATTTTAAATTTGATAATCAATTATTTTAGAATTGTGTTGGAGCGCTTGATATGATACACATATACCTGCAAAAGTAGTTCGATATGGTGGCAAGCTATCATAATCAAAACGAAGCAATACCACAAAAATGTGTTAGCTATATGTAAAGTTGGTTTGGAATTCATATATGTTCTTAGTGGATGAGAGAGTTAAAGCATCTTTCAATAGTCTTAAAGATGCTTTAACTAGAAGAACAAACAATCTCCAAATACCAGAAGGTAAATAATTACTGATTTATTTATAAATCATATATCTATCTATTAGTAATAGCTTATCATTTAAACTTTCAGATAAATTCTATCTAATTGATTGTGGATTTTCAAATCGAGTTAAATTTTTTTGCCTCATTTCGCGGTGTTTGATATTATCTACAAGAATTTGCTAGCCAAGGACGTGATCTCAACACTGGATCTGAGTTATTTAATCTTTGACATCTTAGTTTGAGATATAAAATCGAAAGAATATTTGGGATGTTTAAATTTCGATTTTGGAATTTTTAATCTGCACCTCCTTTTTCCTACAAGAAACAAACTGGATTAGTATTAGCATGTGCAGAGTTGCATAACTTTTTTTTTGTAAAGAACGTTGATCATATATTGGTAAATTTCATGTTGAAATAAAAAAATAAAAAATGTGAATCATATCAACCAATTTATTCCAGAAGACAATTTGGTAATACAAGAACAAAATATAGAAAATACAAATACTTGAAAAAGACTATGACAGAAGATATATAGAGAGATGCTATTGGTTTTGAAAATCCTTAAATTTATTTATTAGTATGTTAATAAAATGTTATAACTCATAAATTATTGTAGTATGATTATTTTTATCCCCTTCATTTGTCTTTACTTTATGATTAAAATGATATTATTTTCAGCTTTCTCGGTGTACGTATATAAATACTTAAATAGTTAATAGAATCTAGACGAATTGGTACTTTCAAATTCTTTTGCATTCCTTTAAAATCTTAAAAACGGATGGGCGTAAGAATTTAAACAAATACATTAAAATCTCAATCAAGTCTTTTAAAATACTTCCAAGTCTATTACTTGTATCTTCAACTGAAATCTTTCAAATTCGATTAAATTCTTAAATCCAATACCACCCTTTTAAATAGAATATTTATTTTTTATTTTTAAAATAGAGTAATACAGTGGAAATAAATTCATTTTCATTATACAATTTCTTTATTTTTAGAGAAAAACAAATAGAGAAATACATTGGATTTGGTATAAAAGCAAAAATCGGCATGAAATCTATTATTAAATTACAAAAATACATCATGGTGAAAAAAATTTTGGAATTAAAAATCTTTAGACAGTTAATACCAAATAAAGTTCGCAAACCTATTGAAATGCTTAATTTTTTTCTAAAAAATGGATGATTGTTATTTTGTATACCATTGTGACGTGTCCAAAATTGTTAACCCTTTAGGTGACATAACCGGTGACAAAGCAACGTATAATTGATGGGTGAATACTGGGTTAGGAAGATATACTCACAAAGCAACATGTTTGATGTGCTTAATGTTGTTACCTTCGCAGCTCTTGTTCTTGCTCTAGACCAGCGTGAAACTGCAACCTCTTGCTACTCAGTTTCAAAGAATGATATAGAACTTCTTTTAAGTTCATCAAAAGTCAAGTACCTTCCACATGAAAATTCCATATAGTTACTAAACATATATTTTTGCTCTCTTTCTCTACATATATACAATGCCAACAATTATATCGCGATGACCATATGCTCTTCTCGGGTCATGCTCCTCCCTTGGAGCTTCGTACGGAGGTGGTGGTAAATCAGCTTTTACTTGTTTATATTCTTCGTCAGTGCTCGTCACCACTTTCTCCCATGGCTGCCGGTTGTGGATTGGAGCGCGCATCTGAGGTCGTCTGTGGTGGCGAGTCTGTTGTTATGTGAGGGCTTGGACGCCGGTTAGTCTGTGGTTTAGGCCTTGTTGGGTCTTGGAGTTGATGGTATTGTTCTCGGACTCGAGACGATGTTCTGATCGGTTTGGATTATCTTTGGGTTACCCTTGGTTCTATGTTTTGTGTGAGGATTAATAAGGGTCAAGAAGTTGCTTTCACTATCTTGGAAAAGTGACGGTCTTATTTTTTGTCGTGTTTAGGATAGAATTCGGTTACCCCCATCCTCATGTTTTGTCGAATCTTTACATTAGTATCCTCTCGCCGACCTTTAGTTTAGTCGAATAACAAGTTTTCTCCCTTGGTCTTTCATAATCTGTTCGTGTCAAGTAAGCCTCTACTGGGGATGTAAAGTTCTAGATTTAGACCTCTTCGGAAGAAGATTAGGCGGGTAGGACTTAGATTCTCGATATTTGTTTATTAAGTTCTGGGTAATCGTTTTGTTTTGGTCTTGTCCGTTGTGTTCTTTCCAGCTTCGGATCTCCTCCGTTTACGGTGTCAGGTCTTCTCGACAAAGATTTGTGAACTTTGGAGTCTTCTCTTCTTGTTCTTCTCCGACTTTTCTAGTATTTTCGAGAGTTCTCTTATTGGCCATAAAATCATGTTTGGTGCTTTCTTTGTATTTGACTTCAGTTTTGGAAATTTTATTTTCATTGTTGTCTATGTCGTATGTGCTTTCATCAGGATTGTATGCCAAAATTGTATTTTAGTTTTGTATCATATAATAAAAACAATGTTAACAAAAAAAACCATCTTTGCTCAACGAATACAGCACAATCAGCTAGCATTCTCCTAGTTTGAAAGCTCCTACTAACCTTCTGCAACTTTAACTCAGCTTCATATCTTCTGTCACCTATTAACGCTAGAGACTCGTTTCCATAATCGTTTTCGGATAAAGGTTTCCATCTTCGCATCTTATATCTGTCATATTCTTTCATAAAAATTTTAAGGGTTTATAGAAAAATTGTTGTCCACATCTTCTGAAGAAATCCTAGATCTTTGTGTCCCTTTAATGCTAAGAGATCTGTTGTAAAGCGTATTCATAGCTTCAGGTGATTCCGCGATGGTTGAATCCGAGTCATTGTCATTGGCTCCAAGACATAAAATGTATTCAAAATCAAATGTCTTTGGCTCCATTATTAGAAAGCCACAAATATAAAATGGAGATTCATAGAAGTTTTCACGAATACAAACACATTTATACTCCAAATCCAGATCCAAGAAGCTTCCTTGCTACTCCCCTGAAAATGTCATATACTCCGTGTTAAAACCAGAGACTCAGTTGCTGAAATTGTATTGTTATTGACTTAAACTCCATCGATTACAACTTCAGACTTTAATAGACTTTAAGCTAACTAATTCCCTAAGACTCGTTACTGGTTCTGTCATTCCTACAAACCAGGAGTGACTTATTCAAACTTCTAACAACTAGCTAACAACTTGCTTAAGAAACGGACAACTTATTATTCAAATTCTCCCCTAAACTGGAAACGCTCCTGCTTCCAGTTTACTCCTTCACGCAGACTCCCAAGCTTCCCCTTAGCTTCTCAAACACATCCAGCTTCACAGGCTTCGTCATCACATCCGACAATTGATCTCGTGTAGAACAATATTCCAACTTAATTGTTTCATCATTCACTAACTCGCGAAGAAAGTGATACCTCACATGAATATGTTTGCTCCTTCCATGTAGAACCGGATTCTTTGATAACTTTATAGTTGAATTGTTATCGCAGAACAAAGTTGTACCATCTCCTTGTAGACATCCGATTTCAGCTAACATATTTCTCAACCATACAGCTTGACAAGCTCCGGTTGCTGCAGCCACAAACTCAGCTTCTGTTGTGGATAATGTGACGATTGCTTGCTTCTTAGATGCCCAACAAATTGCTCCTTTTCCAAGCATAAAAGTATAACCTGACGTGCTCCTTCTATCATCTTCATCACCAGCGTAATCACTATCCACATACCCAACCAAATCATCTTCTGTTCCAGCCTTATACTGAACACCAAAGTCGATTGTGCCCTGCACATATCTTAAGATTCTCTTTGCTGCGATCATATGCTGCTCAGTTGCTCCATGTATCTACTGACCAAGTTAACAGAATAGATTATATCGGGTTGAGATGCAGTCAAATACCTCAAACTCCCAACTAGCTGTTTGAAAAAAGTCGAATCAACCGCAGCCCCTGCTCCCTTTTTCGTCAGCTTGTTCCCCGGCACCATCGGATTTTTGACCGTATTACACTCCTCCATACCGAACCTCCTCAAGATATCTCTTGCATACTTCCTCTGCGTGATGAACACTCCCTGCTCATCTTGAATAACTTCCATGCCTAGGAAGTACTTCATTCTTCCTAAGTCTGTCATTGAGAACTCCCTCTTCATTGAAGTTTTGAACAGGTTCAGCATAGATTCTGAATCACTTGTGTAAATCAAATCATCTACATAGAGGCTGATAATCAGAGTGCTTCTTCCATCCCTTTTCACAAATAAAGTGTGCTCACAGTAGCATTTTGTGAAGCCTTCTCTCACAAAATACTTCTCAATTTTGCTGTACCAAGCCCTCGGCGCTTGTCGCAAACCATACAAAGCCTTTTTCAATTTATAGACTTTCTCCCTTTCTTCATCAATCTCAAAACCCTTTGGCTGCTCAATGTATACATCTTTATTTAGATCTCCATGGAGAAAGGCGCTCTTCACATCAAGTTGATAGATACTCCACCCTCTTTGAGCTGCAACCACCAAGATCAACCTGATTGTATCCCACCTCGCCACAGGTGCGAATACTTCATGAAAATCAACTCCTTGTGTCTGATGGAAGCCTTTAGCAACTAACCGTGCCTTGAACTTATCAACTTCTCCCTTCTCGTTGAGTTTTGTTTTGTAAACCCACTTAACTCCCACAACTTTGGCTCCTCTTGGTAGATCAACCAACGACCAAGTATCATTCTCTTCTATGGAATTGATCTCTGATTCCATAGCTCTCTTCCATTTATCGAATTTGACAGCTTCTTCAAACTTCTATGGATCATCGTTTTCAACAAACAAGGCAAGCAAATCATCCTCATGCTCTTCCACAAACCAGCACTCGTAATCCTTCATCCAAGCAGGCTTTATTACTGGTCTCCTTGTGCCATCTCTACTCGCACTCTCCATTTGGTTCTGTGATTGCAGGTTTGTCTCAGCTATTGTATCAGTCGCTTGCCTCTGTTCTTCTTCACGTTCAGTTTCACCCTCATTCTCCTGCGGATCCACTTCGACTTCCCTTGGTTCTCTTCTTTCATCTTCTTCACCAAATTCTACAAAGATTTTATCATCGCTTATCTTCTCTTCCCAATTCCATGACTCCTTTTCATCGAATTGTACATCTTTACTGATGATAATCTTCTTTGTCCTTGGATCATAGAGCCGGTAAGCCTTGGACTCTTTACTTATTCCGAACATCACACACTTGAGACTTTTTTCATCCAACTTCACCCTCTTCTCATACGGTATTAAGGCAAAAGCCACACAACCAAACACTCGCAAATGCTCCACGGAAGGCTTGTGACTGCTCCACACCTCTACTGGTGTCACGTTGCCTAGAATAACTGTCGGTGACATGTTCAATATGTGCACTGCATATTGAACTGCTTCTGTCCAAAACCTCAGTGGCACCTTCATACCGAAAAGCATGCACCTCACCATATTCATTATGCTTCGATTTTTCCGCTCTGCAACACCGTTTTGCTGAGGCGTATACGCTGCGGTAAGTTGCCTCTTGATGCCATGTTCTGCACAGAACATCTCAAATGCTCTTGAATTAAACTCTCCGCCTCTATCGGTTCGTAGACATATCAGTGACTGCCCAATCTCCCTTTCTGCAGCTACTTTAAACTCCTTGAAAGCCTTAAAGGCCTCTGATTTCTCCGATAGCAGCATCGTCCAGCACTTTCTACTGTAGTCATCGATAAAGTTAATGACATACCTCTTCCCACTTTCTGAGACCGGCGCGATTGGACCACAGATGTCGCTGTGTACTAACTCCAGACCCCGACTTGCCCTCCAGTTGCTTTGTTTCGGAATGCTTGTGCGAATCTGCTTCCCCTTCATGCAGATTTCGCATACTCCTCCTTTGTTGATTATTGGCAGCCCTTTTACCATGTTTTTCTCAGCCAAGTTCTTCAAGCTTTCATGATTCAGGTGACCGTATCTTTTGTGCCAAATATCATCTTCAGACTCCACACAGCTTTGCAAGTGCTTTTCTTCCAGATCATCTCGCTCTTTCTTCACCTTGGCTAGAACAACAAACATTCTGTTTGTCGACATCACAGATCTCATGATAACTCTTTTCTGCTGCTTATGAAAGACTTCACATGAATCTTCATCAATGGTGATCTTCAATCCTTTTTGTTGCAGCTGTCCCACACTCATGAGATTATTCTTCAAGCCTGGCACATAATAAACCGAAGAGATTACCTGGTTTATTCCATCAATTTCGAGTCTCAAACTCCCTTTTCCTTCGACCTGCATCTTCCTATCGTCTCCGAGCTTCACCTGGTGCTGAAAATTGCTATCTAGATCCAGAAACCACTCCTTCGCTCCGCACATGTGATTGCTACAGCCTGAATCAAGGTACCAAATTTTCACTTCTTCTATCTCTGCAGGTTCCACCTGAGCCATCAAGAGAACATCCTCCTCAAACATAGCGTAATTAGCCGCTCCGTCTCGACTAGGGCATTCGTTTTGAAAATGACCCTTCTTATGGCAGTGATAGCACTCTATCTTGCTCTTATCAAATCCTCTGCCTTGTCCTCCTCTCCCTCCACGGAAACCACCTCTGCTTTTATTAGGCGAATTTCCTCTTCCTCTCCATCCTTCAATCTTCAGAGCATGTTCTTCTCCATTAACATGCTTATTGAGTTTCTGCTCATGTACCAGCAGCTTACTTTGCAACTCATCCACCGACATCGTCTTGATATCGTTAGACTCCTCGATCGCACACACCACACACACCACGTATGTGAATTTTTCAACAAGAGTCCTCAGAACTTTCTCGACAACCTTCGCATCTGGCATCTCCTCACTGAGATTCCTCATGTTATTTGCGACCACCATGACTTTCGAGAAATAATCTGAGATTGAATCCTCATCCTTCATCTCCAGCACTTCGAATTCTCTTCTCAGTTTCTGCAGCTGCGCACTTTGAACCCTCGAATTACCTTGATACTTCGTCTTCATGGACTCCCAAATGTCCTTAGCAGTATCTTTCTTTGCAATTGTCTTCAGCAGACTCTTCTCGATCGATGCAAAGAGGTAATTTTTGGCCTTCAAATCTTTGAGCTTATTCTCGGCAAGCTCTGTTCTCTGCTGTCCATTCAGAATGACATTTCTCTCTGTTTGTGGGATTCCACTCTCGACCACCTCCCACCACTCCTTCGACCTTAGGAGATTCTCCATGAGCAACGCCCAGTGCTCGTAATCACCGTCGAATTTCGGAATAGTAAACCCCTCTTTCTCACTCATGATTCTCTGATTTTGTTTCTCTCACACAACTTGTTTTTGTTTCAGCAATAGGCTCTGATACCACTTGTTAAAACCAGAGACTCAATTGCTGAAATTGTATTGTTATTGACTTAAACTCCATCGATTACAACTTCAGACTTTAATAGACTTTAAGCTAACTAATTCCCTAAGACTCGTTACTGGTTCTGTCATTCCTACAAACCAGGAGTGACTTATTCAAACTTCTAACAACTAGCTAACAACTTGCTTAAGAAACGGACAACTTATTATTCACTCCGATACCACCATTGAGACATTACATCGAATACAATACGATCATCATTCATCGCCAATCAAACACACAGACGCACTCCAATTTTTTCAAAAAAGATTCATGCTTTGCCTTTTCCTAATCATCAAAACCAAATTATTGAGGAGAAAGGAAACAAAATGGGTCAAAAGGACACATACATGGATAAAATGCGAGACAAAGAGAGCCCATGAGATGAAATGAGACAGAGGTGTACGTACTTTAATGGAAGACGAAAACAGAGCCGAGAATAAGGAGAAAGCGTACCCGAATCTCTTGAATGGGTTTGTGTCTAGGATTAGATGGTAACGTGAGACATTTTGATGTTGGTAAATAGATTGAATCTGTGTCGAGGGTGGATGTGCGTTCGGTTGCTGGGTTTTTAAAAGAGTAAATTAGAGGGCAAATTGAAACGGTTGGACGTGGAGTCTGGGCAAATTGAATGAGATTTAATCATTAGAGTATAATAGTAAGCAAAACGGACGGGAATGGAAAGAACTTGGGGAATTAATTGTAAAGATTTATGATTTGTCACCATAGGAAGGTGAAGGAGACTGATGTTGAGTTGTTGGGGAAGAAGGAAGAAGATACACACGACGGTCTTAGTTGGGCTTAGAAATAGTATTGGGCTTGAAACTGGTGTCGGATGCTTTTGGTTGAAAATCTGACAACCAATTATCGTAATTCGAAAGACTATTTGGCTTTTTTAAGAAAATGATGACATAGCGCAATAAGGGGAAAAATAATCTTGCTACTATATTATAGATTTGTAATTTTGGATAAAATTTATAAAATGACATATTCTTTAAATTCTCGTTTAAACTATTAGAAAAGGTTAGAACGGTAATGTGAGAAATATATGGACGAGGAGAATTGAATTTGAAATAGAAAATATCACCATAAGAAAAATCTTTGAGAGTGGAGTGTAGTAATACACATATCACCGTCGAGATTGTTTACGTAAACGTGATATTCGAGTCAAATAGTGAATTCTTTTCAGATTTATAGCAACGATCTTAAAACAATAAATCTATAGCCCTAATAAAATAAATTTATAGTCTAAATTCTACAATTAAAAAAAAAAAACTAAAACTAAAGTCTCAACCAATAACTCATAAGAACGATGAAAAAGAAAAAAATAAGAAAAAGAGAGACTTGGAATAAATTCAATTAACTTGTTTTTTAGACATTTACATGGATATGAGTCTATTATTTTCGACCTATTTGAATATTAAAAAAGGTCCATTTATAGATTACACTTCTCTTTAAAAATTAATCTGAACCTTTTTATAGATTTGAGATATTTCAAGTTAATAAAAAAGATTGAAATTTTGTTTGGAAAACTCAAATAAGAGTTAGATCCACCTCCCCCTAGCAGATCTGTCACTCATGAGAAAATTTAATAATAATAAAAAAATCTAATGCAGTAAACAAATTCTATGATTATTAATCTATTAATTAGGCCTCATTAATGATATGGAATTGCAAATGAGAATGATTATAAAACTGATATTAATGCAACTTGCTCCGGCTGTTCACTTGGTGGAGACACTTAGACCATGTACAACGAGGGTTTTTAAGCTCGGGTTTCTTAACTATTCACGTGGAACCGGGGTCTAAAAATCCTTAGCTAAGGATCGGTCCTTACACTGTTCATGACACGTGGCAGCTTGTCATTCGCCTATTTTGTTTTTTAATTTTTTTTTTTTTTTTACACATTTCCCAAAAAAAAAAAAAAATTTTTTTAAGAACCCCATAAGGGGGTTCAAGGTTGTACATGCTCTTAGCCCATAGACCATATGTTGGGAATTATAAACTAAGATTGCAAAAATATGACTATTTGGATATGCACATGCCTTACGTATAAGCTTATATATTTATGAAACTACAAGGAATGTCCACCAGGACGACTACCATGACATTTTTTGGTTGAAAGGCTTTTTGTCTTAGAAGACTATGCCATTAACTAGAAAATACTATAATATACATACCAAAAGAAATAAAAAATGCCAAAGATTTGGTTTATGATTGATTACTACTATAGTACTCATATTCTGATATACATTTTTTTTTTCTTCTTAGAGTTATATATTCATCTATGTTCAAAACTGAAACAGAGGCTTTAAAAGTGACTACAAGACAACAACATGTCACCAAATTACAAAAAAAAACTCCAAATTAGAGCTAAAAACAAAGAACCAAGCTACCAATAGTGTAACTGAATAAGGAGTATCTCCTTGAGCCTTTGACAAAGGAATGAGCCTACATTTGAGGGTGTCCTTGATCTCTGCTATTAAATCTGCAAGAGAACAAGTCGAAGATAAATGAATTTGTGTGTTCTTTTCACGCCACACCGAGTACAAGCTAATTTGAAAATCTAACCTCAAAATCAAATTCTTGTTTTTATCCTTTGTTAAGCCATCTCAATGCATCATCCAAACACAAAGGTGGAATACAATGCAACCTAGATGTGAAAAGACCAAACCTCGAATCTGAATGAGCAATCAAATAACAAATGTTGATGCGATTATAGGATAGTATTGCAAAGACCGCATGTCGCCAAAAATCAACTCCCCATATGCGCACCTATCTCTCGTCGTGAGTTTAGTACGAGAAGCTAACCAAGTAACAAAGGCATGTTTAGGAATCCTGTCCTGAAACCAAACACCCTTAAACCACGCTATCTTTAGACTTGGCTGATTAATGAAATGCCACACCTATGGGGTCGAATATTTATCTGATGGCACATTATTACCAATCCTCCATTTAAAGAAATCACCCAGCTCTGAATTTACTTGAGGAACATGCATCGATAAACAATTTCGAAGTAGAACTAATATGGAATTCCTACTTCTGCTCCTCGATATCCACCATTCGTTATCACAGACATCATCCGCCACAACCGAGCATGAAGGCAAACTCGAAACTCTTGGCCATGTTATATCGGTAATCTCAATAAGTGGACCTAGACGAGTCCAGTAATCAAACTAGAAACTCGTTGTTTTATATGCCCCTAACTCGCAAAACACAAAAGGACGAGTCAAGGGACAAAGCTTGCATAAAATCTTCCAAATCCAACTTCCTATAGTCGGAGTTCCACTTTCCAAGAATTAACTGAGCCGATAAGGTTCCTTCTCACCCACGACATCCAGAAAGAACCACCCGAAGCAAATGATTTCAAGAAGGCTTCTGGGTTGGGGATCAATCAGCAGAAGATGACTCTGTTTTTAGATGGCGGTAACCACGATTTGGCGCATGATTTTGCAGACCGGCTTCGGCTGAAGCAGTGCAGTTTTTGGTGCAATATTTAGGGTTATCCCTGACCTCAAAAAAGCTTAGAAATCAAGACGATCATCCCCTTTGAGATAAAATATCGCAGCGGTTTAGATCTTGGACAAACATATTTTTGTCTTTTGTCGGTAGGTTACAATTGATCAAGTCGGTTATATACTCCACAATCACTTTTTGGACCTCTATTTTTATTCTTCCGAAGAAGTGTCTTGAGGAAATAGAAAAAAATGTGCAGTGCATTTCTTTGGAAGAGAGCAATTCAATCGACCCGAGGCGCGAAAGTTAGTTGGAAGTCGGTTTGTACAGATAAAGAATTTGGTGGTCTTGGGTTAAGGCGATTAGTGAGTTGGAAAAAAGTGTTGTGTCTAAAATTAATATGGCTCATATTCTGATATACATTTACATTATATATATATATATTTATATACTTTTTCTAGGTATAAAGTTTTATATATATGATATTTAAATCTGCAGTCTAATTCTATATATATATATACTTTTTCTAGGTATAAAGTTTTATATATATGATATTTAAATCTGCAATTAAGAATTAGACTATTGACAAAGCTTTGAAGCGCAAAGACAATTTTTTAACAGTTATGAAGATATAAGGTAAAGACTAGATTTTGATCGGCGCTTAGAAAGCGCGGAATTACTTTTCTTTACAAATTTAAATTATATTTATTTTATTATTAGTATTTAAAAATTTTAATTATGCAATCTAATTTTGTTTATAATTGTTTAATCTGCATTATAAAAATAAATTAATAATTTAGGTTTAAAAAAGAATTGTGTGTTATTTGAGAAGAGGTATATCGTAAAGATAAAGAGATTGAAATAGCGATTTTGCATTATAAGTTTTTATTTTGTTTTAAACTCGTGCAAAGTTCATTTTTAGAATTCGAAATTGGCTAATTTATTTTTCAAACCGCTCTTATAATAGTTTAAATATTTTGAAATATGATGTAACAACCCGCTAAAAACGCAATAGTAAAAACAAATTCTAAAATTTTATTATAATATAAACATAAATATTTATATTCGAAATAAAAAAATAAAAAATATTAAAATATATTATATTTGAATTTTGAATATAATCATAATTAAAAAATATTATCTTATATATACAAAATAGTTGATGTTTAAATTATTTAGTCATATTTATCAATTGATTTAATAGGTTCATGTTTACATTTTTAATTAATTAGAAAAGTGAAACCCATTATATTTATCTTGTTTGGATACATGTTTAGTAATTGTCTTTTTTGGAAACATGGATAGTAGAAAATTGTTATATTCCTTAATTACCCTTAATGAATATTTAAAAACACTCTTAAATCTCTAGTGGCACAAATTGTAAATAACACATGCCCCATAGGTTAGTTTCCTATTGACTCTAATTTTTAATAGTATTGATGGTGTGCATGTGCGGTTAAAAAATTTCTCTAATTAGTAACCTTTCATGGTTTTTTCTCATCAGTAACATTTTAATGTTCTAGAAAACAAAACAAAGGTTAGCCAAACTAGGTTAGGAGGAGTGTGTCCTCCACGCGCTTATTATTTTCTCTTTCAAGTTTTCTTCGAGTTTTCCTCCGCCATCCGCGCATGCCGCTTCTCTGGCGTCTGGCTATGGTTAGCATCGCGAGAGGCGGCTTTTTCGTCTCTGCGCTCCGTCAGTTTAAAAGGTGAGTAGGTATGCGGTCATCTTATGGTGAGATCTGATTCCCCAGTCACCGTTCACGTGCAAAGCTCATTTCATCGCGATGGTTGATGGCGGTTTCCTCCCTTCCGGTGTGTTCCTTACTCGAGGATGGCAGAGCGTGTGCCATCAGGAGTTGTCGTCGAATTGCGGTGTCTTCTCAGATCCGCTAGCACACAACGGTGGTTTGTGAGTTTCGAGCAATGCTTTCGGATGCGGTGAATGATAAGGCAGCGTGTGACGTCCACGGTGGCTCAGCCTCTGTCATTTGCCGTTGATTCTTGATCTGCGGTTGAGGCGTTGTGGCAAGCGTATATTCTCCGGTTTTGTGCTTGTCGGGGAGTCACGGTTGTCGTCGAGTTATTGATTGTCGTTCTCGAAGTCAGTTGTGAGGTGTTGCTTGTCTCGTGTTTCTGCTCATAATCTTTGAAGCGTGAATATGGGAATCAAAGTCATGTATTGTGTCTGCTTTTAGTGGCGAGAGGTTTTGATTATGATTGGGCCAAGTCCGGTTTGGCTTCCTGGTCTGGGGTATTTTGCATTAGTTTTGGCTCTCCGGTTTAGTATGGTCTCGTTCTTCAAGATTTAGGAGGAGGTAGTAAGGCTACAAAGTGGTGATGTATGGCTTGATTCTCGTCGACATCTTGGGGGAACGAACAACCACTATTAAACTATGTTAGTTAGTGTAATCCTGTTTTGTGTAAGATCTAGGTGTGTTAGTGATCGTCGATTGGGTGATGAGGACAATAAGTAATCGGCATCTCTGCCATCGTTGAGGAATGACTATTTGCTCAGGTTGCCGGATGAAACCACTTCGTAGTTCCGTTTTACCGTAGTGCAGAACATAATATTTGGTATGACGTAAGTAATTCAATACTCTAGTTATACCTTTCCAATGTTTATGTCTTGGATTACTGGTATAGCGACTCAGTACATTTACTGCGTGCGCTAAATCGGGTCTAGTACAATTTGTTAAGTACATTAGACTCCCGATCACCCTTGCGTATTCCAATTGTGAAACTGCTTCACCTGAATTTTTCTTCAAGTGAAGTTGAGTATCAACATGAGTTTTTGTTGTCCCTTTTGAGTAAGCCTTAAACCTCTCAAGTATAATTTCAGCATAATGGGCTTGGGATAAGGTTATACCTTCCGTATTTTTAATGATCTTAATCCCTAAAACTACATCCGCAAGTTCCATATCTTTCATATCAAATCTCTGGCTAAGCAAGTTCTTAGTCTGATTGATCATTTCTTTGGTACTGCCAATGATGAGCATGTCATCTACGTATAAACATAGCAAGACATACTGATATATCATGGTTTTTACCCATTTTATGCCATGATATAGATGTGTTTTTAGTGTCTTTTGTGTTATTTTAGAGTCTTTTACAGGTTTAATCAGGTTTGGAGCTAATTGGAGATAATTGGAGTATTTTGGGACTTTTGGAGCATTTTGGCAGAGAGTTTAACTCACTGCCCGATTTGATGATCATGCATCGATCGACACACCTTTGGTGTCGATCGACACACTAGCGAGATGGGCCGTACGCAGCGGTTTAACAAGTTATGAAGATTTGCAGAGAAGCCCAGAATAGTTCCAGTATTTACACAGAAGCCCCAGCCGAGATTATGGCTATATATTTAGAGTTTTGGCTTTTATTTTAGATACGCTTTCATACTTAGAGCTAAGAGATTTTTAGATCTTTTGGGGCTGATCTATTTCTGTACTTCATCTATTTTGGAGAAGATTTCGAACCCCTTTATCTATTTAATTTCTTATATGCAATCTATTATTTCTATGATTTCTGTTCCATTAATCATGTCTGAGTAGATTCATAGTTAAGTTTAGGGTTTCTCATTAGGGATTTTATGACTTGCTAGACTTGTTTAATTCAGTTAAGGATTCACATGATTAAAATGTTCTTCAAACTAAATTGTGCTTAATGCTAGTTCTAATCTGATCAATTAGAATCTAGATCTTAGGTTGCTAAATACGACACGAGAGTGTGGTTTAGAATCTGAACTATTTAGGTTGAGCAATTAAATTATTCGCAAAGAGATTTGGTTTAGTTTAATTGTGAACATATCGAACTTGAAATTAATGCTGGTTTAATCTGTTAGTAATTGCAAAGAGATTTGGATTACTGCACTTAGGCTTAGAGGATTTTCGCAAAGAGATTTGGTTAATCCTAATTCCGTGATTTGAGTTCTAGAACTGAGTTTAATTTGATCCTGACAGATTAACTTGTCTGCTTGTCTGATTTCCTGAGAATTCCCTAGACTTAGCGCCTTTAGTTTATTGCTTTCACAACAAATTCCTGCTACTGATTTACTTTCTCGCCTTGCTATTTACTTTACAACAATTTGCTTACTTTCTAGTATTAATCTCTAATGTTATGATCTATCGAGACCAGTGTCCCTGTGGATTCGATAACCCTATATACTACATTGATATTGCTGTGCACTTGCAGTTAGTATAGGGAATAAAACCTGACCTATCAAGTTTTTGGCGGCGTTGCCGGGGACTCTTAGAGTCTTCGATAGGACCGAACTTAGGGTTTTTACTAGGAATTCTTCTTTTTTGTTTTTGTTTTCGTATTTATTTTATTTTACTGATTTCTTCTCTGTTTTCTCTCTGTCGCAGGTACCGATTTTGCCTTGCATCGATCGTTGCACCTCTTGTGTCGATCGTCACTAAGCGATTTGAGATTGAATCGATCGTTGTACTTTTAGCATCGATCGTTGCTAGACGATTACAGACAGTTTATGCAGACGCGTGAAACTCGAAGTAATCCGAACTTAAGCCTAATCAATCTCGATCTTGAAGAACTTGGACGTCTAAAGAGGACTAACAGAAGAGAAAGAAGAGAAAGAATGGTAGTACAGAGGCTGATTCTAGTACGCGATGCTCAAGGTACTCTGAGGGACCAAGATAACAACCCGTACAATGCTGCTTGGCAAAGGGTTGATGCTGAAGGGAATGTCATCCCTGACCCTCCTGAGCCACAGCAACAAGAGCAGAATCAAGCGCCAAGACAGGCCCAAGGTAGAGAGATGGTTGTCCATGAGAGAACCTTAGCTGACTACAACAGACCGGATGAGTTTCATGCAAACCGGTCAGCTCTGATTCTTCCTGGCTTTGAGAGGAATGATTTTGAGATCAAGACCATCTACTACTCACTGATGAGACAGAATGCATTCCATGGTCATCCTACAGAGCAGCCTATGGATCACATTGATACATTTGAGGACCTAATCAATGGCATGAAGTATGATGGAGTTTGCCAAGATTATCTGTTCCTCAAGCTCTTTCCATACAGTCTCGCTGGAGACGCTGCTGCTTGGCTGAAGCAACTGGCACCTGGTCAGTATACTACTTGGGCAGCCCTGAAGAGTGAGTTTATGCGTCACTTCTATGATGATGCGCGTTCCGATCAGTCCAGACAGGACATTCTGACATTTACCCAAGGTCCTACTGAGCCACTTAAGACTGCTTGGATGAGATTTAGGAAGTACCAGTGTGACTGCCCACACCATGGATTCACTGAGGTCACATTGCTAGGTATCTTCTTCAGAGGCATAGATCTGCCATATCAGTCTGTGCTGGATAACTCCAGTAATGCAAACTTCAACACCAGAACTCCTGCACAAGCTAAGCAGTTGATTGAGAACCTAGTGAGCAGCAACAGTTGCAAGACTATGGATGATAGGAGGAAGAAATCTGGTGGAAGTGTAGAGAATACAGAGATGGCTGAATTGAGATCTAGAATGGACACAATTTGCAATCTCCTGACTGGTAAAAAAGATGTCCACTTTGCACAAGATGTAGAAGTAATTCAGACTGAGGAGGACACTCAGGAAGAAGATGTGAATTACATTGGAGGATCTGGTTTCCAAGGTAACAGATTTGGTAATCAGCAGGGAAACAGATTTTTCAATGGAGGACAAAAGAGTGCCTTCACAGGCAATCAGAGCTCAGCTGGTTTTGGACAGACAAGTGGTTTTCAGAAGCCTTTTGGACAAGGTACTCAGAGAACCTATGGATCTTCATCTTATCAGACTCCTCCTACAGCCACTGCTCATGAGAGTAGAATAGAAGCAATGATAGAACAACTTATGGAGAGTCAGACCAAGAGTATTGTGGAGAGCAACAAGAAGTTAGATGCTGTCTATGAAGACCTCAATGGAAAGATCGAGTCCATGAACACTCACATGAAGCAGTTGGATACTCAGGTGAATCAGATTTCCAGCTCTATGAAGGGAAAAGGAGTAGCAAACACTCATATTAAGGCATGGTCTGTGTACATTAATGATGGATCTCACCTGGGTGAAAATTTTGAGCTAAGTACAGCTGAATTGGTGAAGGAAGAAGAAATCTCGGATTTTGGTGAAAAACTCTCGGGTGAAAACTGCAGTGTTGCAACGATCGACGCACACCGAGTGTCGATCGATGCAGGTCGTGAACAGACAGACTTGCCGAATGATAATGGTATTGATGCAGAGTTGGAGCTTGATGGCTTATTTTCTGGAGTCTCTGAGATTTCTCAACAAGAGATCTATGCGCAGATCGTTAGACAACACTCCTCAGTGTCTGAAGTGATTAAGCAGGAAATTGAAGAGCTTAAAAAGCTAGAAGAGATTGGTGAAGAATTGGAAGAAATTACATCTTCTGATGATCCACCTTATCACCCATGTGTGCAGAAGTATTTGAACAAGATGCTGCCTTTAGATGAGGAGCTGAGAGACTGGGTGATTATAGTTCCTCAACATATTAGTGATGTTTTGCTGACTAAGATCCCGAAGAAGCTGCCCGACCCTGAAGTCTTTGTGCTTAACTGCTCTATTTTCGAAGATAGTTTTAGGCGCTCTCTTTGTGATTTAGGAGCTGCTGGAAGTCTTATGCCATATTCTGTGGCAGAGAAGCTGGGAATACTGGATTTTAAGCCTACTAGGACCTCTCTTGTCCTAGCTGATCAGTCTATAAGAGTTCCAGAAGGACTTCTTGAGGACATCCCGGTGAGAGTTGGAAACTACTTAGTTCCAACAGACTTCCTAGTGCTGAAATATGACTGTGATCCGGATGAAGCGTTGTTACTTGGAAGACCATTTTTGGCTACAGCGGGAGCGGTAATTGATGTTAGGAACAGCCTGATAGACCTCCATCTGGGAGATGAGCCGCTGCGTTATGAGATGGATAAGCTGCGAAGACCACTGATAGATGGGCAGATTCACCATCATGGAAGCAGATGATGGGCAGCCGGATGACACTGTGATTATAGATCCTGGAGCGCATTTTACTCCATCTTTTCTTGGACATGAGCATTCTATGACAGCCTACTCGCCACCCTGGATGAGGAGACTTGAACGGAGACAGAAAAAGTCTCTGTCAAGATCTCTCGGTGCCTGAAAGATCTTGTTCGTCCGGTCAAGCTAATGACCTTAAACAAGCGCTGAGTGGGAGGCAACCCACTGTTTTCGTTTTTGCATTTTGATTTTAGTGTTTTTATAGGATTTTACGCTTGTTTCTGGTTTTGGTGAGTTTTTGTTTGCAGGTCTCGGATTAAAACGCAGTGCGTCGATCGACACACCATTGTGTCGATCGTCACAACACGATTGAAATCGCACTGCAGCGATCGTTGCGGTCCTGAGCAACGATCGACCCACAACGAAAAATCGCCTCGCAACGGTCGATGCACTTAGTGCAACGATCGATGCCTGAGCGACAGAGGTAAAACCCGACAGAACTCAACCATTCCATAAACAAATTTTTATTTTCTTTCTTTTGCCAATCCTTTGCTTGACACTAATGGGGACAGTGTGTCTTAAGTGTGGGGGAGGTTCTACTAACTTCTTTCTTTTGATTTCTTAGAGTCAGTTAAATTTTTCAAATTTTTTGTTTTATTGAGTCAAAATTTGTTTAAGTAAGAAACAATGATTTTTTGAGAAGATTAGCAGCACTTGCAGGAACTTAAGTAACCATTGGGATGAAGCTGCAGATTATCTATGACTATTAGAAAACCCAGACATGGATCAACCTACTAAGGACACCCACATCACTTCAGGTATCAGAGGATCCTTTTACTGACTTCACCCTAATACTGACTTAGATTTTCTCACCTAAGGGCTTGGTATACTTTGTGTCGGATTCCCTTGTTAGTTCTGACACAGCCTGTAAACCTGTCCTATTTAGTTCCCTTCTCCCCTTCCATAAAAAAAAATAATAATAATAATAAACTGAGGATGAGTTAGTAACTCCGAAGTGGTCATGGGAATAGTAGCAAACACTATTATCTCTTATGCATCCATGGAATGTGTCCAAAGTACACCCCATAACGGGAAGAACACTGATAAAAAAAATAAAATGATACCCAATGGGGAAAAATCAGTTGTTAAGGAAGGGAAAGAGAAGAAAGGGACTAGAGAAAGATAGTATGGTGGTCTAGAGCTGATAAGGTAAGAATCCATGTGCCCTTTGATCGATACTCCTTAGGTGAGACCGCACTTAAATACTTGCAGAAGTCAGTAGGGAGAATTTGAATGCTTGAATGTGATTGTGGAGTTTACTTAGGACAGTTGCTAAGTGTGGGGGAAGTATATGTTGGTCTTGATGTCTGCAAGTTGATTCTTTCATGTGGTTTACTAAGGGAAATCTGAGTGTTGCTGCTTATAGGATGAAAAGAGTTTCTGAAGAGTTTTCAAACCTCTTCACTGCATTTTAGTTCTCTGTTTTGCTTGAGGGCAAGCAAAGGCTAAGTGTGGGGGAGTTGATATATCATGGTTTTTACCCATTTTATGCCATGATATAGATGTGTTTTTAGTGTCTTTTGTGTTATTTTAGAGTCTTTTACAGGTTTAATCAGGTTTGGAGCTAATTGGAGATAATTGGAGTATTTTAGGACTTTTGGAGCATTTTGGCCGAGAGTTTAACTCACTGCCCGATTTGATGATCATGCATCGATCGACACACCTTTGGTGTCGATCGACACACTAGCGAGATGGGCCGTACGCGGCGGTTTAACAAGTTATGAAGATTTGCAGAGAAGCCCAGAATAGTTCCAGTATTTACACAGAAGCCCCAGCCGAGATTATGGCTATATATTTAGAGTTTTGGCTTTTATTTTAGATACGCTTTCATACTTAGAGCTAAGAGATTTTTAGAGCTTTTGGGGCTGATCTATTCCTGTACTTCATCTATTTTGGAGAAGATTTCGAACCCCTTTATCTATTTAATTTCTTATATGCAATCTATTATTTCTATGATTTCTGTTCCATTAATCATGTCTGAGTAGATTCATAGTTAAGTTTAGGGTTTCTCATTAGGGATTTTATGACTTGCTAGACTTGTTTAATTCAGTTAAGGATTCACATGATTAGAATGTTCTTCAAACTAAATTGTGCTTAATGCTAGTTCTAACCTGATCAATTAGAATCTAGATCTTAAGTTGCTAAATACGACACGAGAGTGTGGTTTAGAATCTGAACTATTTAGGTTGAGCAATTAAATTATTCGCAAAGAGATTTGGTTTAGTTTAATTGTGAACATATCGAACTTGAAATTAATGCTGGTTTAATCTGTTAGTAATTGCAAAGAGATTTGGATTACTGCACTTAGGCTTAGAGGATTTTCGTAAATAGATTTGGTTAATCCTAATTCCGTGATTTGAGTTCTAGAACTGAGTTTAATTTGATCCTGACTGATTAACTTGTCTGCTTGTCTGATTTCCTGAGAATTCCCTAGACTTAGCGCCTTTAGTTTATTGCTTTCACAACAAATTCCTGCTACTGATTTACTTTCTCGCCTTGCTATTTACTTTACAACAATTTGCTTACTTTCTAGTATTAATCTCTACTGTTATGATCTATCGAGACCAGTGTCCCTGTGGATTCGATAACCCTATATACTACATTGATATTGTTGTGCACTTGCAGTTAGTATAGGGAATAAAACCTGACCTATCACATACCCTTGTGGAGTACTTCTTACATAGATACACTTATCACACTCGTTTATTCCGAAACCGTTCGACATCATTACATTGTCAAACTTCTCATGTCATTGTTTTGGAACTTGCTTAAGTCCATACAATGACTTCACAAGTCTACATACATTGTGTTCTTGTCCAGGGACAACAAACCCTTCGGGTTGCTTCATATAAATCTCCTCTTCTAATTCTCCATTTAGAAAAGCAGTTTTAACATCCATTTGATGGATTTATAGGTTTCTTAGTGCTGCTATGCCGATCAGCATTCTTATTGAGGTTATTCTCGTTACTGGAGAATAAGTGTCAAAGAAATCAAAACCTTCTTTTTGGCGAAATCCTTAAACCACAAGCCTAGCCTTGTACTTATCTACCGAGCCATCGGTTTTCAGCTTGGTTTTGAATATCCATTTTCACCCTAGTGGTTTAAACCCTTGAGGTAGATCGGTTATCTCCCAAGTGTGATTCTGCATAATAGAACCAATCTCACTATTAACAGCTTCCTTCCAAAAAGGTGTGTTAGGTGTAGTCATGGTTTCTGTGAACGTCTTTGGTTCATTCTCTAAAAGAAAGACCATCATGAAATCGTTGCCAAAGTCTTTTTCTTTACAATCTCTCTTTCTCCGTCTAGGTTCGACTTCTACGACTTCAGGAGCTGAAGTACCCAAAGTACTAGCTTCACTTTCATCTCTTTACTCATGCGTCAGCTTAAGATTAGATTTATCTTTACAAGGAAACACCGCTTCAAAGAAGGATGCATTGCGAGATTCCATTACGGTATTTACATGGATATCCGGTATGTCCGATTTATGAACCAAAAACCGATAAGCACTACTGTTGTGCGCATATCCGATGAAAATACAGTCCACATATTTCGGTTCTATCGTGACCTTTTCGGAGGTGGAACTGCCACTTTTGCTAGGCACCCCCACACTTTCAGGTATTTATACGAAGGTACAACACCTTTCCAAAGTTCATAGGGTGTCATGTCGGTGACCTTGTGCAGAATTTTGTTAAGGATATAATTTGATGTAAGCAACGCTTCCCCCCCCACATGTTCTGGGCTAACCTAGATTCTTGAAGCATTGCATTCATCATCTCTTTCAGAGTTCGGTTCTTTCGTTCCGAAACTCCCTTAGATTCCGGTGAGTAAGGAGCAGAAAGCATTGAATCGGCCATACAGAAAGCCGATTCAATGCTTCTGATGGATCTTTCGTTCCGCAAAGCATTGAATCTTTCGTTCCGCAACTCCGTCTGATGGATAATTCCATGTTCCATACAGAAAGCATTGAATCGGCTAGGCCTGGGCGTTCGGGTTCGGTTCGGGTCTTTCGGGTTTTCGGGTATAGGGATATAAGACCCATTCGGGTATTTTATAATTTCGGTTCGGGTTCGGTTCGGTTCCATTCGGGTTCGGTTCGGGTTCCGGGTACCCATAAAATCATAAAACAAAAATAAAAATTGATTAATTTGAACAAAAAATGTTAAAATGAGACAAATATAGCAAGAAATTTCGTATATTTCATTTATTTGGGTATTTTAGCTATTTTGATCTAAAACTAACCAATATATATGAGTTTGTAATTATAGTTTTAAATAATTATGTTATGTTAAGTCTAAATATAATTAATATTTTGGATATAAAATTATAGTTCGGATATTTCGGGTATCCATTCGGTTCTCGGTTCGGGTCGGGTTCGGTTTCGGTTCTTCGGGTATAGAGGTTTAGGACCCATTCGGGTATTTTGTCGGTTCGGGTTCAGGTTCGGTTCTTCTTTTTCGGTTCGGGTTCGGTTCGGTATTTCGGTTCCGGGTTTTTTGCCCAGCCTTAGAATCGGCCATCATATTCCCCTCCTTTATCGCTTCTGACTATTTTAATAGTCTTACTAAGTTGATTTTCAATTTGCAGCTTATATTCTTTAAATTTATTCAGCGTCTCATCTTTGCTATGCAGTAGATATACATAACAATATTTCGTATGATCATCGATGAAAGTCACGAAATACTTTTTCCTACCTCTAGTAGGAGCATACTTTAAGTCACATAAATCTGTGTGAATGAAATCTAGAGGTGCGTTAGTCCTTTCGACTTTGGGCGATGGTGTTTTGTGAGCTTAGCATGTACGCACACTTCACATGTTTCTTTACTCATTTTGCATTTCGGGATTAGGTTTGAATTCATTAATCGGTTTATTGATTTATAATTCACATGTCCTAATCTTTCATGCCAAATATTAAAAGACTTAAGCAAGTAAGCAACAAACTTTTTCTTATTCATTTCAGAATCGGTTACAGCAGTGGAAACATTTGCAACATCATTCTTAGCAACAACAATCTTATTCTTGTTCTTGGAAGTACTTGCTTCTTCTTTATTGAGGACAGCCTGGACACACATCTTGACCAGTCCATTATTCACGAATCCTCTTTCCAGGTACATGCCCCACTTCTTGAGGGTGAGGTTGTTAGCTTCGAAGATCACCGAGAAACCGGCCTTGCTCAGCAGCGTACCGGAAATCAGATTCTTCCTCATGTCGGACACATGTTTCACGTTATTCAACGTGATCTCCTGTCCTGAGGTCATCCTCAACACCATCGAACCCTTTCCTTCGATCTTGGAGACAGCCTTGTTACCCATGAAGAGCGCCTCCTCAGACTTGTTCTTCTGATAGGTACTGAACATGGACCTATCATTGCAGATGTGAGTTGTGGCACCAGTGTCATACTACCACTCATTGGTCTTCTCATCCACCATGTTTACCTCTGTCACCACAGCACAAAGGTCCTCCTCGGTCAGGTTTGCTTGATACTTTTCCGCTTTCTCCTTGGTGTGGCACTCACTGGACATGTGACCATTCTTTCCACAAGCGTGACATTTACCTTAGAAGAACTTCTTCTTGTCCTCAGTGGGGGCATGGGCAGACGAGGAGCCATGCTTCTTGAAGTTCTTCCCATTAGTCTTCAAGGGAGACTTAGCAATTTCCTTGCCCTTTCCCTTGTCTACATTTCCTTTTTCCTTGTTGTGGGTAGCCACATTCACACTGTGTTCACGGATTTGGACACCATTTGCTTGACGGTTCTGATCCTCCGTGTTCAGCCTCTGGATCAAATCCTCCAGTGTGATGGCCTTCCCCTTATGCTTGAGGTACTTCTTGAAAGTCAGCCAACTTGGAGGAAGCTTCTCGATGAAACTGTTCACCGTGAAGATCTCATAGATGGACATTCCCTCCGTAGCGACCTCCTAACAGATTCGCTGGAACGCCTGTACTTGTTCCATGATGGGTTTGTCGTCCACCATCTGGAACTACAAGAACTTTGTCGTTGCGTACTTTTGGCATCCGCATCATCGACCTTGTACTTTTTCACCAAAGCGGCCCACAAGGATTTGGCGTTTTTTTGCTCGCAGTAGATTGCATACAACGGCTCAACAAGACGGCCAAGAATCCATCCTTTCGTCATGTAATCTCCTTGATTCCATGCATCTAGAGTTCCGACGGTGTACACATCGCCGGTTCCTTCTCCAATTTTGGGTTGATCCTCCTCGAGGTACCACGAGAGATGCATCGCATGGAGATAGAACTTCATCTGGTTCGACCATATCTTCCAGCTTTTGCCGTTGAACTTGTCGGGCAATAAGCCCAGGCACGAGGCTTGAAGAGAAGCAAACGCTGGTGGAGGAGGAGGAGCGTGATACACCACGTTCTTCTCAGCTTTCTCTTTTTCAGCCCTTGCCTTTTCAGCTTTCTCTCTTTCCATTCTCTCGGAATCAGCTTGAAACAAAGCCACACACTGTTTCTTCGGCGCTTACATCCAGAGGAGAGTTTGGTGTCGAACCCAAACCAACCACATTTTCAGTTTCGTTTGTCATTTTCCTAACACAAATAAACAAAATGTATCAGCTTTCACGTTTAATAAACGATCTTAGAATGGAAAAACGAAACGCTATTGTGGCTTTTGAAAACCGCAAACACAATCGCAAAAGCGTATTGAAAAATCAGTCGCTATTTTCAGCGATTAACAAACCGTTTCGTCGCAAAGCGTCAAAAACAATTTGTGATGAAAGATTCGTGTAAAAGCGTTTAAGCGATTCACAAAACCGAAAACGTTTTATAATCGTTAACACGATTTACGTTATAAACGCGGTGAAGCGGAAATGCTAATCTTCGATTGGACAACGCTATGCAATCGCGGTAAAGCTTATAATCAATTCGTGAACAAAAAACAGTTCATGTAATCGCTTGGCATGCGTTTCACAAAATCGCAAACGTTTTAGAACCACTGAAACGATTAGCGTTTGAAACACGGTGAAGCGGAGACTCTAATCTTGGAGTATAAAACGTTACGTCTTAAACGATATACAATCGCGGATATGCTTTTGAGCTAATCGTGAACCGTAAGACAACTCATGTAGTCGCAAGTAAACGATTCGCGAGTTCGAGTTTTTAATCCGTGTGATCGATAAACGATTTGCAGATTCGTTCCTTTTAACCGAGAACACAAACGCAATTCACCCAAATCCGGCCAATGTTATGAAACAGAAAACGGATTTATAATTCGAGTTAAGACTGTAAGACCCAAGTTTTGGTACATGCGAATATGGTGAATGAATTGCGGATCGTGTAAACGTTAAGGAAAGACAAAAGGAGTCGAGACTATGAAGTCTCTTTCCTTAACTCGAATTATCACCCGCGGTGAGACGGTTATGCATGACAATCGAATCCCAGGATAAAACCGATATCGAAACAAGTTAGCTCACTCGATCAACGTTTCCGACGAACAAAAGTAATACGATATACTCTCGAGACTTACGAAGGATATGAAGGAATAATGGAACAATTTGAAGCAAATTTTGTCTGTGTGTGAGTATGAAAGAACAGAGAGCTTCAGCTCTGTTTTTATGGAGGAAGGCAAGGAAGAGGATGAGATCGAAGAACCGTTTGGGTGCGCGTAAGTCACGGAAGTCTTGGGTGAGTTGATATGATTTTGGCGAGGTAGGGACGAACGAGAGATTAATCAATTGATTTTGGTTTAACAAAAATTTCCCCAAAAAATAATACAAGTGCGGAGGCCCGAAGGGGCCTATTACCAAGGCCCGGCTCGGCACGGCGGCAGCGCACGCATGTGGTCTTTTCATCCTCTCTCTCACACTTCATAGTGTACTCCAAGCTATTTTGATAATGACATGAGAGTGTCCTTATTTATACTAGTGAAAAAATTCCATCTAATAATGTGGGACATTTTATTCACTTGTTTCCTCATTAAACTATGCCAACATGTTATGGCTTATATGAGCCCATAGCCCAACTTATTTCTCATTCACACACACATATTTTATAAAGCCCAAAGCTTTATTATATAAATAATCTGTTCCAACAGTCTATGCTCGGTATATTACCCACAATAACCTATTTAGTTTCTGTTATCATATAAATTTCTCCTAACAATTTCACCGAAAATGTTGTTCATTTGTTGTCAAACTAAATAAAACTTGTATTGAGTATTGCAAATTGGGAAGGTGTTAACAGTGTTTATCAATGAAATTTTCCAGATGGAGGGAGCTAAAAATGCAACAATAATTGGTGAATGAAAAAAAAAGGGAAGAAACGGAGAGATCACAAACGTCCAAAGCTAAAAATGCAACAATTCTCTGGCTTTTCATGCAAAGGAGTTTCCAGCCGAATCTACAGTGATGCAGGTTTAAAGGGAGTTTCTTCTGAAGCCGAAGAACGCAATTGTACATATACTGTTTGTAAAAGAAGTATGTGAATGAGCAAGAACATGTGTTTTGTGGTATGTGTTTAAAGACTTTAAAAGGACATGTTAGGATAGGAATCACCGTAACACGGAAGGAATTATGTTACATAAGAGTTTGTAATAAATTACTTTTCAGCTTTATTTCCACACTTTGATGTTCTGTTCTTTTGGCTTCTCGATCGATCGATGCACTTGTTTGACTTGATTTTAAAATCTCATTAATACGTATCAAAACTGAACCAGGACGCTCTTGTTTCCGGAAATGTAACCTAGAAGCTACTTCTTACCATGCAGTCAACATAATGAGGTTGACTAGATAGAGAAACCTTCGACCTTGGTCCGAGTTTAAGGTAAAATTATATGACAAAACAAAATGAACACACACAAGCTATAAGAGACGAATATTTGAGATAAAAACCAAACATTTCGTTACATAACACATTTTCTCATCAAATAACAACAATTCCTCGCGATGGAAGAACAAAAGATAAGGTTCGAGGGGCTGCGCGTACATCATCTTCCCTCAATTCCTCTCCTGCATTTTAATTTCAAGAAACATTTCACAGATCAGTTATATATCTTTGATGAAGCTAAAGGTGTGATTGTATGAGCACCTATCAAGCTGCTAAAACCACCATTATGAAACCGAACATTTGAAATGTGCAAGCATTAGAGTGTAATCACTCATTTCGGCCTTCACACAGACACAATATGAAAATAATTTATCCAGCTTGACAATCATTACTAATGACAAACCCAACCTTCAAACCTCTGTACTATGCTGATGAAATAATCTATTTAATTGATATAAGGAAGCTCCTTAGTGCCCAGAATCTCAAATCAACAAGTAAAAAAAAGGAGAAATTAATTAACCAAGTTTGCTAGTGTGTTCATGTTGGTTAAGGTTAAAAATCAAGTCAGAATTCTGCTATTCAGAAGAGCAACAACAACAACAACAAAAACTCGAGAACTCAAATCAAAAATGTTTAATGTAGTGTAATGTAAAAGAAATCTAAAATGTGACTGGTGGCTCGGAAGTATAAGGGGAGAATCACGGGGACAACAATGAAGAGATGTGTTAGATTCCGACACACAGCATGTGGTGCCATTTCAGGAGCCAAAGTATTAAATACAATTGGCGTTTTACCAATCACAAACTTCCCATCTTTTGTCTATAATAAAATACTACTCCCTTCGTTTTAAATTAGTTGACGTTTTAGACATTTTATTTTGTTTTAAATTAGATGACGTTTTCAAATTCCAATGCAAAATTTATTAACTTTTTATGATTTATAACCGTTTGTATTCTGCATTTTATTTTTTGATTGGTTGAATTATGTTTAGGTAAGTTAATTAATGATGTTTTATTTAGAAAAAGTAAAATATTAAATGTTTTCTTAATTTGTGTGCTAACCCCTAAAACGTCAAGTAATAAAAAATGGAGGGAGTATCATTTATAGAAGGACAAGAGTTTCTTTGATTCTTTCACTACAAAGTCTTTATAGAAAAAAAAAATTATTTTTCAACTAACTACTTTCTTATCCAAAACAGTTCATCAACTCACTTACATTTTTCCAGTATAAAATAATTTTCTGTAAAAGATTCCTAAACACAGAACTAGAGTACTAATATCTAATTTTTCAACCAGTTTTATTTTTTTCGTGATCATGAATTTAAAAAAAAAAAATACTTTTGCATGATATCAATATGAATAAAGTGAATACATAAAAAAATGATCAGTAAAATCGGATACAATATGTGGTGAAGCAAGAAAGTACAAGTGGAACAAAGTGATGGTGAGGAAGAAGGGAACCCAACATTGAACAGATGAGGAGACAAGACAGGGCCTGTTCTTTTCCTCATCTGGAAATTGCGTCTAGAAACTGCGTTCAGATGCACTTTCCAAACGTTGCATCCAGATGTAAATGCAATTATGTTTCTTTGTGCATTTAGAAATTGCGTTTAGAAATTGCGTCTAGATGCAATTATGTTTCTTTGCTTATTTGTATACATTAGTTGGATGCATTATTTTTAAAGTTTGAATTTTGTGGTTTTGGCGGAAAAACACGATTTTGCGGTTTTGATAGAAAACGAGATTTTGCGATTTAGACGGAAAACGCGATTTTGCTGTTTTGGCGGGAAAACGCGATTTTACCGTTTTGGCGGAAAAACACGATTTTACAGTTTTGACAAAAAACACGAGTTTGCAGTTTTGGCGGGAAAACACGATTTTACAGTTTTGACAGGAAAACACGATTTTACGGTTTTGGCGGGAAAACGCGATTTTGCGGTTTTGACGGGAAAACGAGATTTTGCGATTTTGGCAGAAAAATACAATTTTGCGGTTTTGGCGGAAAAACACGATTTTGCGGTTTTGGCGGAAAAACACGATTTTGCGGTTTTGGCGGAAAAACAGGATTTTACGGTTTTGGCGGGAAAACATGGTTTTGCAGTTTGGCGGAAAAACGCGATTTTGCGGTTTTGGCGGAAAAACATGATTTTGTGATTTGACGGGAAAACGTGATTTTGCGGTTTAGACGGGAAAACACGATTTTGCGGTTTTGGCGGGAAAACGTGATTTTGCGGTTTTGGCGGGAAAACGCGATTTTGCGATTTTGGCGGGAAAACACAATTTTGCGGTTTTGGCGGGAAAACGTGATTTTGCGGTTTTAGCGGGAAAACGTGATTTTGCGGTTTTTGCGGAAAACGTGATTTTGCGGTTTTGGCGAAAAAACGTGATTTTGTGGTTTTGGCGGAAAAATGAGGTTTTGCGATTTTGGCGGGAAAACGCGATTTTGCAGTTTTTGCGGAAAACGCGATTTTGCGGTTTTGGCGGAAAAACGCGATTTTGCAGTTTTTGCGGAAAACGCGATTTTGCGGTTTTGGCGGAAAAACGTGATTTTGCGGTGTTGACGGAAAAACGTGATTTTGCGGTTTTGGCGGAAAAACGTGATTTTGCGGTTTTGGCGGAAAAATGAGGTTTTGCGATTTTGGCGGAAAACACGATTTTGCAGTTTTTGTGGAAAACGCGATTTTGCGGTTTTGGCGGAAAAACGTGATTTTGCGGTTTTGGCGAAAAACGTGATTTTGCGGTTTTGGCGGAAAAATGAGGTTTTGCGATTTTGGCGGAAAACGCGATTTTGCAGTTTTTGCGGAAAAACGTGATTTTGCGGTTTTGGCGGAAAAACGAGGTTTTGCGATTTTGGCGGGAAAACGCGATTTTGCGGTTTTGGCGGAAAAACGCGATTTTGCTGTTTTGGCGGAAAAACGTGATTTTGCGGTTTTGGCGGAAAACGAGGTTTTGCGATTTTGGCGGAAAACGCGATTTTGCGGTTTTAGCGGAAAAACGCGATTTTGCGGTTTTGGCGGGAAAATGCGTTTTTGCGGTTTTTGCGGAAAATGCGCTTTTGTGATTTTTTTGTTTCGCGAAAAACCGCGATTTTGCTATTTTATCGAGAAACCGCAGTATTTTACGATTTTCCCAAAAAAATGCTTATTTTAGATTTTTGGGAGTTGAGACGCACCAAAGTGCGTCTCAACTCAACTTTCAAATGCATCCAGAATTTCCAATTATTTTGAATGCAATATCTGACTTTTGCATCTGGATGCGTTTCTTAAGTACCACTAAAAGAACAACATCTTGTTTTTGCAGTGAGATGCAGTTTCTCAACGCAAAAAGAACAGCACCACAAACGATGAAGCCCTCTTTTCAAATTCACCCACATGGCCATTAAATTATAATCTCAATAGTCATTACTTCGAGACACGCAAAATGTAATGAAAATATGAAACAGAGAAGAAAAGATAATACTCAATGCCATCCACGCCTCAATAAACCATCTTTCTTTAACGAAATCAAGAAATCAGACAACATGGTACTCTTACTTAATTAGTTAATCCATAACCATATTTTATACTTATCTTGAAGGATTGAGATTGCAAATTAGATAGAAATACTAACCAAGATGGAATTAATGAAGCTTTTTTCCTATCTCCGATCCTTTCCTTTATCGTCGGAGCTCCGGTTTCCTTCACCGTAATAGAGATATAACCGGCCGTCAAAAGCCGACGGAAGCTGGTGGCTATGGTGGTCAAGAGGTGGAGGTGTAGCCATGAAAAAGGAAATGCTTTGACTATCCATTGGAGAAGACGAAGAAGAAGACCTTTGATTAATGTTGTTGTTGAGAAAGAGAGATTGTGAATTGGACTGAAGGGTCCCCCTACTCCTACTGTAACAACCTCCATTAATGGCGGCTGCTCCGGGAGAATCAGAAGAAGAGATTCCAATGTTGTAATCCGGTACAAACGAGAACTGACTTTGATTATGATTCAACGACGACTCTTGACGATGATTGCTGTTGAAATGATGTAGAGAGGAGGAGTTTGGAATGAGCTGAACCGGGTTAAAACAGTCAGAAGAACCACCGATCCAGTTTCGGTTCGGTTCGTCGAAACCGCCTGTGAGAAGCTGAGTGAAAGAGCTTTGATCATTTTGCAAATCTTTGTCTTTCTCTTTCGATGTCCTCGACAAAGACAACAAAGAGCTCTCAGATGTGCCACTGCTACAAGCGGATTTAGACAGTGAAAGTGCCTGGTCGAAATTAGTGTTGATTGAAGGTAAATCGGAGATTGAATCAGAAGCTGCGTTGATTAGCCATTCAACGGCTTTGCTCGGCTGATCGAATCCAAGACGGTCTTGGAGATCGTAGAATTGGATTGCTGTAGCGACGGAGAGACGTATTCTCCGATCTCTTAACCCTTTTGAGGTTAAGACTTTGCTGTGTCGGTCTTTCCCACCGGAAGCTCGAGAAACCCTAATGATTCGAGAAGATGGATTGTTCCAATCCCTCATTCCGGTTTTGTCGTTGTCGGAGGAGATTCTCTGTTGCTTTCTACTGGTTTGTTGTTGTTGTGCATCATTGTCGTCGTCGACCTCCATTGAAACGCTACTCTCATACTTTTCTGGTTAGCTCAAAGCTCCAAGGATCCACCGGAGAAAAAGATGTAGAGCTATGCCCTAATTAAGCTTTCCACCACTATCTTGTTCATTCTCTCTTTCTTTTGTTTCTGAAGCGAAACAGTTGCAGAGCTATGATGATAGTGCAAAAAAGCCTGAGTATGTTGCAGTGATGACTTTGTTGAATCTGTTAAAAGGAAGAGGAAGAAGAAAATTAATGTCACTACTACTGAAAATTTGAGAATATATATAGTTTTTTTAAAAAAGAAAAATTTCGGCAAATTTAAAGCCTAGCTGTTAATATTCATCTTCATAGCATATATAGCTTCATAGCTCAAGAGCCTTTTCAGAAACCCTAAATTAGTAGTATTTGTTTTTTTTTAAAAGAACCTACATATAGGGATTTCTAAAGATTTTGAGCTTTGGTCAAATGCAGAATAATAAATACCCCGAAGAACAAGAAAATATTTATAGCTGAAGAAGAACAAAGACTAATGATTTTTGTTCTTGAAGCTACGAGCTTGCCCTAATAATGGAAGTTGCAAAACAATCACAAAAATTAGCATGATAGATACCTTAAATAAAGCATAGATTTAATTAAATAAATAAATAAAGAGAGAAAAAACGAGTTTGCCTCAAAAATCACCAACAAAAGAAACTCACTTGGATAACAGGTGTCAACTGCCGAAGCTAAGTGGAGAACAACAATGGCGGTGAAGAAGATATAAATAAAAAAAAATTCTTCAGATTCTTGTCATCAGCTTATTCTCTCTATCTTTGGTATTATTCTCAAGCTTAGATCTCATCATTATAAGCGTAGAGTGTTAAGAAGATCCACAGATCTGAAAATAGTCAAATAAAAAAGTATCATATAGTATATCAAATATTCGTTTTAAGGGGAGTTTGAGGTAAGGTTTATAATGTTTTTTTTTCAGAAACAAAAAAAAAAAAAATCAGCGAAGAAAGTGAAAGAAAAATGGCGGAAAATGGGAATTGGAGGGAGCGGTAGAGAGAGAAAGTATTATTACCTGTTAGAGAAAAAAATATACACAGTATCATTCGGACAAGGGAAGACAAGTGCACAGTTCGGACTATTTAGTACTTTTCCTCATATTGTCTTCTCTTCTTTTTTACCCTTCTATTGTTTTCGATTTTACACATCTGCCACTCATTGTTGTTATCTACTTATACAATTAGTCCAATTATAAATATGTATATTAATCAATTTGTATAAGTTCGTCATAAAATCTGATTAGACAATAGGTAGGAATAAGCACATAGGTAAATTCTCTTTGTTTGTGTATCTGTAGATGAAAGAAAAATAAGCAAGTGCATGTATATATAATTAATCAAGCCTAGCAAGTCTAACAAGTCAATCATTTTCATAAGAAAATCTAAAAAATGGTAATCTGTAATTACATTATATTTGCTACATATAGTCAAAACAAATGAATATTTATCCACTAGTTATATCAAATATTGTTATATCCTATGACATGTTTGGAGAAGTCAAAACGAAAATGTCCAAAACATACAATGTCAATTCGAATTACTTAACCGTGGGATAAACAAACAAATAAAACTAACAAACAAATTTCAAGTCGCTCGATCTCATTTCAACTCAAAGTGTGGAAAACGCTGACATTTGTTATCAGCTCCTAACAATCAATATGGGAAGTTACCAATAATTCATGCATGGTGCTCAAACATGTATTACTTCATAGCCCACACTAGCGCTTTTAGTTTTAAATGCACAAGATAAAGACTCGTCTTTGAATTTTGGCTCCCATGAGTTACATTAATGCTTAACCATCATTGCAGAATTTGTAAAAGGATAAAATCTTTTCGGGAACTATCGACCTTGCATCATGTTTAATACTGGTTTAATATCAATGGTGAAGAAAGCCCTCTCGAGGTGACCATGTGGACACATGGCACATGAACTTTATATAAGGCATAAGCTTCACTTTTTGCATTCGATACAGAGGTTATCAATTAATCGTTGACAAATCAAAAGATTTTTAAGATGTCTATCATTCACATATTTGAAATATAAATTTCTATAATTCACATATAATCATTAAGACATCAAAAGATTGTAACATCCCGAGGTGTTAGGGTTGTGGGTGGTGGACCTGGTGGTTGAGATAGTGCGAGCAATGTATCGATAGATGTCTACGGTAGGAGGTTATGGTGGTTGTCTGTCTTTGGCAAACGGTTGTCATGGCCGTGGGACTATTTCCATTAGATGGGTCTGTCATGTTGTCTCGTTGTCGATAGATCTAGTTTTGACCTTAGACAAGTTATTTGCCGTGAAGTCAAAGCAGGTAACGACTGTTCTCTGCTTGGTCCAACAAAAATAGAAGCCTCTGGATTTCCTCGGTCTTTTTCCCTTTTTCCAATTTTCTTCGCTTTAGGTTTATTGCCACCTATAATGCAGCAATTGTTCATCTCTTAATTTTGTCGGTTTTTATTCCGTTTAACCGATTTTATAATCGTTCTGATCTTTGACTTGGGTTCGGATTGTGTGTTTTTAATTATATAATATAATTAAAAAAAAAGAAATATCGCAACATCTCATACGAGTACAAACCCATCTGGATTAACTAGTTACCACTTACCAGATACACTCCCATTTAGAAAATGTTACGTTCTTATATAATCACATGTCATTAATGATATGAGTAACTAGAATAAACCGGAAATGTATTAAATACTATATTTCTGGTTTCCACTAAAAAGGAGGTTTTATAAAGACCAATGCAAAAAGAAGGCGACACTTGGGTTTCGCCGTTTTGGTGATAACAGAGCTAACGTCTGGCTCGAGACCGTGAGGCACGTGTCGCTGTCTAGAGGCGTTTATTGATGCACATTCATATTTTTTTTTCCCCATCGAATTTCACCTTCTTCTTTTTCCAAAATACATATTTAACTCCAATGTATCTCTCTATATCTTACTGATATTTCCGAATGTATAATATATTAGACGTAGTTGGTTTGTTTTTCCGAGTTAATAATGCATAAATAGTTTTAAAACTACAGTAGCAGTTTGGTTTTATTATTGGATAATTTCTAATGCAAAACCACAAAAGAGCAAAAGACCAGTTGGTTCACTCAAGTTTCAAGTACACATTTGATATCTCCATTCACACTTGTACTTGTCACTTGTCAGCTTCATGCTCAACAGCTAAAGGCTCAAGGTTTTATTTTAAATTATTTATTTTTAACAATTTGACACGTGCCATGTAGGGTTCTTAACCGTTGACAATTATTAAACGAGGCAATGTGTGTTTTTGTGTGTCCATCATAATAAACTGGTCTTATCAAAATGATTTTGGTGAGATTTCAATTGGATATGGTAAGAAATAGCTCATATGAACTTTTTCCAATAACTCGCTTCACAACAACATATTTTACTGGTTCTTAAAGAAAAAAAAAGAGGTTGGCGAAATTGTCACTATCAAGTTTCATGTGTTTTATTTTATTGACATTGCTAATGAAAACTTAAAAGCGTTTCTCTCATGCACTCTGGTTTCGTTTCTCAGCAGGTTGTGATCTCATCTTCCAAAACTTGAAATGGAGAGATCTTTCTTCAAGCATTTTCTCAATCTCCTCCATTGGCATTCCTTTTGTCTCGGGAACACACACCACAACAAAGAGAAGAGCAATGACTGAGATCACTCCAAAGATGAGAAAAGTCCAAGAAGTCCCAATAGCTTCAGTCAAAGAAAGAAAAGACTGAGCAACAATCAGATTCGATATCCAATTTGCAGTTGCAGCTATTCCTCCACAGATTCCTCTGAATCTCAATGGATAAATCTCTGAGTTAACTATCCATGGAACAGTCCCCATTCCTGGTGAGAAGAAAATTATATAAAGTCCTAATCCAAGAAGTGCAAACCAACCAAAATTACTAGGACATCCTCTTGTGTACCAAAGCCGGTTTTCATTATGACATAACTCCTTAATCGAATCATTAGAGATCCAACACGCACCGGGATATTCCTGCAACCATCAATTATGTAATTCAAATGTGTTTCTTTTCACATATTTTCGGGTATTTGAAAAGTCTTTACCTTTCCATTGGGAGATGAACAAAACCCACAAGATTGAGAAGAAGCTTTCAAACAAGTCATACAGCCCCAAGTTTGGGCTTTCATAGATGAGTTATAATCCGGACAAGTAATGTTATTGAATCTTTGTGTCTCGAGGGAGCTAACCGCAGGAGCATGAGTAGTCGCTTCATGGAAAACACCAGTTAGCAATCCAAGCGAGATAATGACTCCAGAAAGACTAATGATCAAAAGCTTTTTCCTTCCGATTCTATCGATGAAGTAAATGCTAACGATGGAACCGAATGCGTTAAGTCCTGCGGTAACTAGAGACAAGAGAATAGCTGTTCTGTTTGAAGCGAAACCGGCGAGCTGGACAATGGTTGGACTATAATACATAACAGTGTTGATCCCGACGAACTGTTGAAACACTTGGAGACCAACACCAGCTATTAGTCCTCGTCTAACGGTTTTGGTTTTGCATAGTTTGATCATGTTGATATTCTCGGAAGATCCTTCTTCTAGTATCTCTGATTCAACTGAGTCTTTAAGTGCTCCAATCTCTTGTTCTACATCTTCTGCTGAATATATTCTTCTCATGATTGTTTTAGCCTCTTCTTCTCTTCCCTATTTACGTTAGGTCAAAAAAGAAACTTTGTTATGGGTGTCCAATCCATATAAACGGAACCAAACCAAAAATATAAATTGGAATCAGGCTTAAAGCGGTTTAAGTATCTAGATATCCGGACAAAAACCAAATCCGACATGAAGATAATTGATACCAAACCAACTTTTATATTGGATCACACAAAAGAATGATCAAAAGTACCTTGCGGTATAACCAACGAGGCGATTCCGGAAGTGTAAACATTAAGATAAACTGCAAAAGAGCTGGAATTCCCGCGATTCCGAGCATCCACCTCCATGTTCCCTTCACCTAAAACAAGAGAGAAACATAACATTAACAACTTCAAAATAAAGTCAAAGTGATTAGATGGTTTAGTATCACTTACATCGGTGAAAGCTAAGTTAATGAGGTAAGACAAGAATTGTCCTCCAGTGATAAGAAAACCATTGGTACTGACCAAAGCTCCTCTGATCTTAGCTGGAGAAGCGTCTGAGATGTAGAGAGGAGCGGTCATCGAGGCCATCCCGACCCCAAGGCCCACAAAAACACGGCCAACGACAATGAGGGACGGGTTAGGAGAAGCAGCCATAATGATAGCTCCTATAAGAAAGAGGAAATCTGCCATGAGAATGGCGCTTCTTCTCCCGAATTTGTCGTTGGCCCAACCTCCTATGGCGGCTCCAACGATGGCTCCTGCAACCGCCATGCTCACTATCATCTCCTGTTTTTCAATTTTTTTACTTGGAACTTAGTGTTTGTTTGTAACGTGTGGGTCGTTAGTAACGGTAAAAATACAAAGCGGCATGATGTGTACAACGACATGCTCAAAACAATAGAATCGAAACTCTTATGATCTGCTTTTATTTATGCTTGTCCAAATTTTGTAAAAACCTTTTTTAATTTTTTTTTTTTAATCTGCTTTTCTAATTCTAGACGGAACAACAATTCCTCTAACGAGTTTTGAAAATTTCTGAAAAAGATTTATTTAATTTTTCACTATGATAATTTGTTGTATATGTAAGAACCTGTAACCAAGTTTCTTTGTCAACAGACTTGAAATCATCTCTGATATAAAGCAGAGCTCCTGATATAACTCCTGCATGTATACATATAGCCCATCAAACTTATATGTATGGATGAGTGAATCTATAGACAAAAAAAAAGAGTTCAGAAACTTACCGGTGTCGTAACCAAAGAGAAGACCACCGATTCCGGCGGAGAAAGCAAGACGAAGAACATAAGGATTCTTCCATGTTAGAGAAAAACATTCTCTGAAAGCTGATTCTTCTGCTCCTCCATGTATTCCTCCTTCCATTTTTTTTGTTTATTCAAAATTTTTTTTTGGGTTTATAAGTTTTAATTTAAAGTGTTAGTTGAATGAGATGGAACAACAAATATGAAGAGCGTTAGTTTCTCTGTTGCGTTCTGTTTTTTTGTATTTTTCTTCATGCTGAGAAAATGATAAGTGGTTATTAATCAACGGAGAACTGATATGGTAGACGACCGCGACTCTTACTAGAAAACTCCAATTGACTTGTCATTTTTTCCTTTAGCCCTTTGCCTTTTGGATAACTCATTATTTACTTTCTTTATTTTTTTTTATTGTGTGTACTCTGTTATATTTATTATTTACTTATTTATTTACCTTAAATCAAATTTGATTTTTTAAAAATTAAAAGATAATTAAAAAATAACTTAGAGTACCACAATTACAGACTTTATGATGTTAAATTGTTGAAAATTTATTAGAGAAATAATATATTTATTTGACTCTATTCACCTTAAAAGTTAAAATAATGACATGTTTTTTTTCTTTCTAATAACATGGATTGTGTGTCAACTACTCTGGTTGGTACTATAGACTGTTAGGTTACATGTCTTTTTCAATTAATAATATGTTTCAATACAGATACCACCATTTTACTCATATGGTACAAGTTCAGCTCAAAAAGGTTACTGAAAATTAATTCACAAATATTTGTAGATGATACGAGAATGTATCATGTGATTTGCCCGAGAAAATTTTCATTCTAAAGGCATCTTCAACCATATTCCATTTCTCACTCCAAAATAGGATTTGGATATTTTGGAGTAAAATTATCTCCAAAATAGAGTAATGGGTGTGATTATTCCATATTTGGAGTAACTCTATTTTCCACTCCATTTTAAAGTAAAACTTTTTTTTATTAATAAAAGACCCTTTAAATTATTAACTTATTCTAATTCATACTTTTTTTTAATAAAACAATAACATTTTGTTATTATTATAACACACCGTTACACATGATTGCATAACTTAACACCTTAATTATAAACACCCGAACTAAAATAATAAATGGTGTCACACTTACGTTTTTTTGACTTTTCAGAAATTTATTAACCCATTTTAAATGTGTTTTTTTGTGTGGCATCCACCATTTAAATGTTTTTATTCATGATAATTATTTAAAAATAACTGAAATCTTATTTTTATTTTAAAAGATTGCAAAATAAAACAAACTTAAAGATACATAACAAATGTTAAAATTAAAGATAAACAACATAAAGAAATTTAACACGACAAATATTAGCGATTTAATTATGGTAAATTGCTCCTCGACCCACTAAGATAATCAAAATATTGTCCAAATGAAGTTGATGGAGGATGAACTTGTTGATCTTGTTGTCGCTTTTGTAATATTTTTGCTTGTTGGCCTTCAATATATGTACAAATATTTGGATCTGATAAGGAACTTGTGTCATAGTATAACATTTGGTTTTCCATCTCCATCTCTCTCTCTTAAAGCATAATTTTTTTGTTGAATCTCCAACTGATCTTGTTTTTGTGCGTTTGTCTTCTTTAATTGCTCCAAAAGCTCTTTATTTCCTTCGTTTAAAGTGTTGATAATTGATGTTGTTTGATCATTAAGCTTTCTTTTCATTTTAGATTTCTTGATCACATTTGGTCGTGAAAAGGAAGAACCGCCAATAAGCAAGTCACTATCATTTTAAGTTTAGAGAAAGATAGATAAACTTGGAAATCCTTGTGTAGGATCTAACGTCTTTATTTTATTTTTATAATCTAATGTAACTTTTTTATTTAATAAATGTTTAATTTTAATAAATTTATAAATTATGGAAGTATAAAAAAAAAAAATTGAAGGTTAATTTGTAAACTTTATAATTTAAAGGTATTAATAAAAATATTAAAAGAATCTATTTAGAATATTCTTTTTAGAGTAAAAAATGGAATGGTAGGTTGGAGTAAAACTCAACTCCATTTTGGAATTAAAAATAGAAATATACATTGGAGATGGTCTAAAGAACACTTTTTTATCTCTAATTTATGTGGGAGAATAGTCATTCATTATATCAATAGTCATTTACAAAAATAAAATAATATATATATATATATATATATATATATATATATATATATATATTTCTAATTATTTGTGAGTAACCGACCTTTGTTCAGATTAAGATCATTGTCAGGTTGACAGAAAATGTATAAAACACAGGCTGGAACTGAATTGACGCATTCATAACTTTAATTTTAGACTGTATTTAATATGAAATTACGTAGGTTTTAGACATTAAAGAGTAAGTTATCATGAGTTTGAGCGGTTGAGGTAGTTCAAGTGGTAGAAGGATTCGTGGTGGCAAACACCATCCGGGTTCGACTCCAGGCGGAAATAAAAATGCCTCCTCTGCTCACCCACATGGATATGGGCCCTGCTTTAGGGGCCCATTTGAATACCCGGAGAGAGTGTCTATCCATGGGCTGCACCTCCACTTGGGGATTAGTCTGGGCCCTTCCATAGGCCCGGGATACTTCCAGGTTAAATTAAAAAAAAAAAGTTATCATGAGTATTTTCTTCCACGTCCAAAAGTGATGTGACTGGCTGATTTAAAAGATGTAAACTAACGAAGTCTGATCACATGGTCGTCTAACAATATGAAAAAAAATAGCCAGAATACGATATGGGTCTAGTACACACAAACACGTAGTTTGACAATTGACATCATATTATTTTGTCGAACATCATAGTCTCACGAACTTAAGAAGATACAAACTTTCAAAATTCCAATGTCATCAAACTAATAATTTACTAAATCATGTTGACTAAGAAGTGATTCGAGATGACATATAAATGTAAAAAAAAAGCTTTATAAAAAATTCACATGGATTGTATTTGTGGCATCAAGGATATATTCGGCGACTGGTTTGTTTTGGGTTTTAGATTGGATTGACTGGTTTCTCCTCCTCTCCCTATAATACTACTTCTGCATTATCTACATCATTAAAATCACTAATTTTGTTTAAAAATTAAAAAAAACGCGTTTAACTAAATCTGATTCTCCTAAAACCCGACCCATTTCCTTTAAACAACCCATCCCAGACATAATAAATTAAACCGTCCTATCCAAATCCTAATAATCTAAACCGATCCATGAAATTGATTATAATCATACCAATGACCCTTCTTCACCTAAGAACCCTATTTCGCAGTAGCCATCGACGTAAACAAAAAAATCAGGATATTTGCAGAGACTGTAATTCCGAGAGAGAAGATATACATATCAACAACGAATTCGAGAATGAGCACCTCTTCTTCTGCCTATTCTCGTGTGACTCATCGTCGACCAGTAATCGGTGTTCCGTCGAGATGTTGGTGTGGCAGGAACTTAAAGACATTATGTTCTAAGACTGTGGAGAACCCATTTCGACGATTCTACAGGTGTGAAGTTGCAATACAGGTTTGTATGGTGTTAGTTTAGCAAGATTAAGTGGTTTTTTCTATTGATTTGATTTGGTTTGACTGTTTTTTAGAGAAAATCCGAACACCATCTCTTCAAATGGGTGGACGAAGCTTTGCTAGACGAGACAAGAATGGTAGGTGCGAATTTAGTGAAGCTTGTAGATGAAGTAAAAGAGCTGAAGAAGGTGCTAGTAAACAATTTTGAGTTAGTAACATGGAAGAAGAGATGAAGAAGAAGATGAATGAGGAAATGAAAAAGAAAATCAAGGAAGAGTTGGTTTTTGTGAATGCAAGTATTGAAGAGATGGCTGGAGATTTGTACAAGAAGGTTATGGTGAGAGTTGGGATAACCATATTCGTTCTAGGATTAATTGCTTGGTTTTATCTTAAGTATGTATGATTTTGTTTGTATGAGCTTCTTCTGTATTGAACTGGTTTGGAATGAGAGAATCTAAAGTTTGATTTTCAAAGATTGATATTGAGCAAATAAAAACTGTAATCTCTATGTCTGCAACACAATAACAGATACTGCAACACAAATAAATGAGACTGCAGTTAACGTGTTTGGTTTACAGGAGCTAAAAGACCGCAGTTAACGTGCTTGTGTTTACTGTTTGACTAGAAATTGTCGTTGCTGGGTCTTTTTGTGTTCTTCTCAGCTCATTCTTTCCCCTTATAATTTCATGTAAGAATCTTTTTAGTCATTCAAGTCAAGGTTATTAAACACTGATCAGGGCCACAAGGTGTTTGAAAACACCTCAATGTTGTTAAAAGTTGTTTTACAAGACATTCGATCCCAAACATTCTGGTTTGGGTGACTTGTTCGGCCAGAAAAAAGCAGAAACTTCCAAGCTTAAACACGCAAGAAACTTAACACAAAACAGCCCCTAAACCCACTTGTTCTACAGAAAATCATGAGACATTTGAGATGGTTGAGTTAAGGCAATCAAATCTGCTCTTTGGGATGAGCATTCCCCTTGATTATGAGCTTCAGAAGAAACATCGGATAAAGTCTGAAAAGCAAAGAAAAGTCATCAGGATCAGACTACACACGACAGACTACAAGTCATAAGACTACACTGGACAACACAGGATGAATACCTTTAAGTTTCTCGGTTTCTTCTTAGGACGGATCTTGCAACTTGTGTAGTCGTAGCCTTCTTCTCCGCAGTTTGAACAATTCATTATCCGATCTGTCCTAGGCAATTTCATGACTTCTTTCTTCTTTTTCTTTGGTGACTCATGCTTGCCTTTGATTCTTTTTTTTTTATCTTCTTTAAGTTCTTCTTTCTTCCTGGTAAATCTAGTTCTGGAGGCTCGACAACTAGACGACATGGTCCCTTCAACCAGAAACGCGGTCCTCTTACAGGTTCCATGTTAGTATCATAATTGAGCTTCCAAATTTCAGTGGCGAACCATGAACTGACATAGTCTTCAGCTTCCAGTCCTTCATTCAACATTGCTCCATATGCATGCTCACATGGTATACCTTAAATCAGAGAAGATTATACACATAAAAATCAGAGAATATTATAAACAAATCACATATTACATCAAGTTAATCAACAAAATATATTCTCTTTCATCAGGTTTGATACTTTCCACATGAACATGTTTGATTCTTTATATTCACAGCATAAGTATTTCCATAGAGTTTCACTTCATGAACTCCATGATTCGCAGGAATAGAGGTGCATTTACAAGTTATGAATCTTATAATTTATTAAATCGTACAAATCACAGACGCAAGATAGTACCTTAGCTCTATCTGAGATGATAACTATTACATCACCAGACTGAAGACCTAAGTCTTGCTTAATCAGCTTAACAAACCATAACCAATTTGGTTCATTCTCATTTTGTACCAAAGCCCAAGCAACTGGATAAATCTGATTGTTCGCATCATGTCCTACAGCAGTAAGCAACACTCCTTTAACGGCAGCTTTCAAGAATGTGCCATCAAGACCAATTAGTGGACGACACGATCCCATAAAACTTCTTCTCAGAGCTTCAATACAGACATAAAACCGATCAAACACATCTTCTTTATCAGCATTAGGATAAGCTTCAACTATGACATTAGATACCAGATTAGTGAACATTATCTCCTCTGCATATCCATGCAAATGGGCAAACTGATCCGCATACTCCCTTTCAAGCCATTTCCGAGAAGTCTACCTCTCTGACATTGATCCCTCTTACTAGTGATTTTCCACTTCTCTTTGATAATACTTTGAATTTCTGCAGGCATACATTTCCTCGGTTCTTCCCTCAGCTTGTTCATGAATATATTCGCAATCACTGGACTCTTCAAAAGCTTGCATTTTTCATTCCGACTGCAACTATGAGAGGCAAACCTAGACTTCACAACCCACATTTTACTAGGTTCGTCATAAGAATAGTAGACTATCCATTTGCATTTCCCAACAATGCCACATCCAAAAGAAATCATATTCTTACCCCACCTATCTTGCTTAATGTTCCTGCCTTTGCTCAATGCATACTCTAGCACAGCTTGTTTGAATTGATAACTAGTATATAACTTTGCTCCTAACTCTAACATATCTCGCTTCTTCTTTCCATTCTTCATTTTTCAGATCGAAGTCATCTTCCTCTGATTCATTCTCGCTCTCTGGAAGAGTGTGTCTCAGCCTAAACTCCTCATCAACAAAATCAGTGACATCTTCTTCGATTTCATACTCATAGCGACCAGCTAAATCCTCTTCTTCCTCTACATTCTCTTCCATATCTTCCTGTACATTCTCCTCTAGTTCCTTGTTATTTTCAAAATTCTCTTCTTCTTCAGTAATTTCCCTAAATCAACAGAGAAATTTTGGATTACATAGATGAAGAAGATCAGATTTCAAAGAGGATTTTCAAAAACTCCATTACCTGACAATAATGGCTCTATCGTCGAATTCCATCTCGTATTCTCTCTCTATTGCCTCAAAATTCACCCTTTATTATTCAATTGCAGAGAGCTTTTTGATTTGGGAAAAAGGCTATGGTGATTTTTGGGGAAGAAGATGATACAGTAAGGCCATCGTCGAGTTTGATTATTAGATAGGTTGGGTCAGTTTGGATAATTAGGGTTGGTTTGGCCGATTTAGTTTATTATGTTAGGTTTGGACGGTTTAGTTTATTAGGTTTGGTTGGGTCGGGTTTCGATTTCAGGTCTTGGTTAAATGTTGGTCAGGTTTTCAGATAATTAATTTAGGGTAAAACGCTATTTTTAAAATTTTAATCGTAGATTAGTGATTCTAATCATGTGGGTTTAATTACACAGAAAAATAAGTTTTGGTGTAATTATGCAGCAAATGTTATATTTTAGGGGGGATTATCAGGATCTTGACAGTTCATGGGGAATAACGCAGAAGCGATATTATAGTGGGGGGGGGGGAGAACGAGTCAACCCCTTTAAATTAGATAGTTTGTTTGTTAGTGGGGTTTTTTCTGGTTCCCTCATATTTGGTTCGGTTTAATTTTCTTTGTAATTCGATCTGTTTGCTAACCAGACCCAATCCAAAACCGTTGGTCAGAACTACTAAACCAACCGAAATTAAACAGAAAACTACAAAATTTTATTTTTATGCAATCGATAGTTCAACTGATATACAAGTTACAAATCTTGATATAAAAATACTACTTCCTAATACAAATGTTGAGATGAAATTGACCTTTGATGGACGCATTATATCCTTCACCATTTTGAGCATCACATGAAAAAACATCATATTGTTTTCAGTCAAATTCAGTCAAAATTGCTACAAGTTCGATTTTAAATATGATTAACTGTTGATTCCCACAGGCGAGGGGATTTACGGTTTAATACCAACATAACATGAAGTATCTGCTTAGAAATTCACCGCGATCGAGTCGGAAGGTTGGTAAATCATAATCAAGAGGCTACTTCTTACAAAAACCAACATTTTACCACACCAAAAGCATATATATATATATAAAAGCATATAAATGCAAATGTGTGTTCTCAAAGTTAGGTTGCCCTAGGTGTTCTCTCCCAAGCCCGATTCCCGAGGTAGCCGCACTTCTCAGATCCGCCGCTCTCCGACGTTCAACCGACGACGATGGTGGCTCCCCCTGACCTGCGCTGCTCTCCTCCCCTTTTCGGTCCCATCTAGGCTCCTCGTTACGGTGACAGCTATCTTCCCGGCGAGTCTCCCGCAGCTTGTCGCGATGCTCGTCCTCCCGTCTCCGCCCTCCGCGCCGACGAGCAAGCCCCCCTCTCCTCCGCGACGACTGCTCCTCCTGACTGGGTTGACCCGTCCCCTCCCTCCCGAACCACCGGTCCCTCCAGATCTGACGTTCAAAACCTGCCTTGCTCAAACTCTGCCATTTTACTCCCAACCTCGTTGCCTTTGGTTTGCGGCTCAACTGGCGAGAAATCAATCGTTCATGGTAACGCTGCTCTCTCGCAGCTTGATGACGGAGCGCCCTTCGTCGATCTCTCCCCTTCCGGATCCACCTGATCTGCTTTTTCCGGTGCTATGGGAGGCCTCACGACCACCAAAACCACCGGACCCTCCAGTTGCAGAGCCACTTGGGCCAAACGATTTCAATGGTGCACCTTCTGGCGACTCTCTGGTTAGTAGATCATTGCCTCCAGCTGTCTTTCCGGTTAGTTTGGTAACGACGGTTAGAATCTCTGGCATCGGCATTTTATCTAGACCTGCTGATTTGGGCTTAGCTTATGCTATTATCTTGTTGGACATTATTGCTTAGAATGGACCACTAAGACTTGCAAAAGATCATCCTTTTGGGTCTTTAGCTCTCGAGTTGTTTTGTTTGGACGAGCTTATCTTCAACCACAAATTGAGAATGAACGGCTTATCAAATCACATTTTCAAGACTATCGCAACCTTGTGGGCATTTGTTACAATCTCTCACGCCTTGCACCAACATGACAATCTCTATGGGATTTCATCTTCTCCGTTAATGGCTCCGATCTCCTTGCTCTGTGAGAGAAATGTGTTAGTACCATCTACTCTGAATTCCCTCTTTGCGTTAGCTGATATGTTCAGTATTATGAAGATGGGATTAGTCACGCATCCGTCAAAGCTACAGTTCAAGCCACTTCAAGCCGTCGAGGACAACGGGTTTCAAGTTTCTTTAGCTGCTACTTTGGTTTTGATGTTGATGAATCCTTCCCTCTCCGCAATTCCCGTCACTTTAAAGGCGGTTTATTGGATCCTAGCACCCGTTCCTATTAGTCCCTTAGTTTTTCCTCTTTATGAGGATCATTTACCTCTTTGTGAGGATTCCTTGCCTCTTTATGAGGATCCATTACCTCTTTATGAGGACTTGCCTCGTTATGAGGATTCATTACCTCTTTATGAGGATTCATTACCTCTTTATGAGGATTTGCCTCTTCATGAGGATCATGTGACGTTGCCTCTTTATGAGGATCTTGGCTCCTTAATGGAGTTCGTTACTCCCTTGAGCTCACCATCTGGTTTGAATGGTTGTGTTTCAAGGGTTGTCATTAAAGGCTCATTTAATAGGTGTTTAATCGCCTCTGTAGCCATTCTGGAGATGGAAAATTGTGCACTTGTTGCTGTTCCAATCTCGGGTGTTCGATCAAGAACCCAAGGCGTCATCTTACTTAACAACTGCATTGTCGATGAGATCCGAGGACTTCTCCAAGACTTTTATTTGTTTAAGTGTCATGTTGCCATTATCCCTTTATGTCTTTCTACTTATTTTGTTATAATTTCTGCGTTTTATGCCTTTATGGCGATGTTGTTTGGAAACACTTACTCCTTTTATGGAGCTTGAGCTTTTAATAAAAAGCATTTGACCAAAAAAAAAAAAATATAAAAGCATATAAAAAGAACTAGTAAGAGACATGACCAACTAATAATTCATGGAAGACCTTAATCTCAATTATCATCATAGATGAGCCTGTGCCTCGGCACAACCATGCTTTGCTGAACTGAGTCGTTGTGAATGCCAATATGCGACAAAAAACTTATTTTTAAATAAGGTGGTTACATAATAACATGGCCTTGAACACACAAAATCATTGGTATGGATGGAAGAAATAACATGAACGCTTTAGACAGAAATTTAGCAGTTACATGCACAGTGAAGATTAATCCTAAGAAATTTAGCGTTCATATAATATATCCATCCACCTCAAAATTACACAGAAGTAGCCGATCAAGACTCTTGATCCAAGAGTAACCCCCGAAGAAAACAAAATCAAAATAGAATGGACAGAATCGAAAACAGATAGTTTAAAAGGCTATGAATTAACTGGGCCCAAAATAATCCGGCCCAATATAGAAAAACCTAAGGGATTAAATACATAAACTCCATTGTCATCTATTCCTTCTCGCCTCCGTCGCTCTTCTTCAACTCGGCACTTTGTAACTCAGGTTTGTTCATCTTCTTCTTCTTCAGACTCTTATTAGGTTTGTTTCGATCTGAAAGTATATATCGCTGTTGTAGTATCTTATTGGAGATTCGAATTTTATGTATCTATCAATCGTAACCTTGTTGATTACGAGCATTAGATCAATGGTCGTCGTCCTTTCTCAAATGATATCTTAGTGAATCTCTGTTTCACCAACATAAAGTTTCGTTTTTTTGTTGCTGAATCGTTGTGGTCTAAATAGTTGATCTGCTTTATATATCAGTGAAAAAGGTTCGAGCTTCAGAAAATAATGGCTGCCTTTCCCAACCTCAACTCTGACACTGGATTGAAGAAGCTCGATGAGCATCTTCTCACTCGCAGTTACATCACTGGGTGAGTTGTAAACATCTTTAACAATATTAGATCCTAAAGTGTCTAACTAAAAGATTAACAAATTATTTTCATTTATGTTTGTTTTACAGGTACCAGGCTTCCAAAGACGATATCACTGTCTTTTCTGCTCTTGCAAAGCCCCCAACTTCACAATATGTGAACGCATCTCGTTGGTACAACCACATCGATGCCCTCTTGAGGATCTCGTAAGTTCCATCATTGTTTTCTTTTTTTTTTGTAACTTTTATCTTGTTTGGACTCATCTAATGTTTGTGTCTCTATTTACAGCGGTGTCTCTGCTGAAGGAAGCGGTGTCATTGTTGAGGGATCAGCCCCAGTCGCAGAAGAGGCCGTTGCTACTCCCCCTGCAGCTGATTCTAAGGTACTTGAGATTCTTACCGTTATCTGTCTCATTATGTCTCTTGTGATTGTAAATAAATGAGCATCATGAGAATGTGTAATTGTAGGATGCTGCTGATGAGGAAGATGATGATGATGTTGACCTTTTCGGAGAGGAGACCGAAGAGGAGAAGAAGGCAGCTGAAGAGAGAGCAGCTTCTGTGAAGGCATCCACAAAGAAGAAGGAATGTAAGTTTGCAGTTTTGTTTTGATTTACATATGTTGATATGTCTTGGATTTTAATTGGTTTCTGTTTTTTTCTTTGTTAGCTGGAAAGTCATCAGTTTTGATTGATATCAAGCCGTGGGATGATGAGACTGACATGAAGAAGCTAGAGGAAGCTGTGAGATCCATTCAGATGGAAGGATTATTTTGGGGAGCATCAAAGCTTGTCCCGGTTGGTTATGGTATCAAGAAGTTGCAGATCATGTGCACCATTGTTGACGACCTTGTCTCTGTTGACACTATGATTGAAGAGCAGCTCACCGTCGAACCAATCAATGAGTTCGTCCAGAGTTGTGACATTGTTGCATTCAACAAAATCTGTGAGTTTCATGAATCCTTACCCCAATTCCTTAAAAGCTGCGATTTGTTTAATAAGATGTGTAACTCAACACTGTTTAATCTTTATGCAGAAGGATGGATTTGCTTAAAGGAAGGTATCATGCAGTCGTGTTATTATTGTTTCCAAGTTTCTTGTAAACTCATGTTTTTGATTCACTACTGTTTAATTTTGATTTGATATTTATGAAAAAGACAATTTCATTATTTGCTAGAAGTTTCAACTTTCCAAATTCCAACAAATGTCAAATGAGCCGACTTTATTAAACGAAGAAATATAAATTTGTTTTAGGAATATGTCAAAATTGTTTAAAAAATGTCTACAAAATGATGTTGCAATCGATTTTAATATCGGAAAACTGTCATAAAAACTTTGAACTGTGTGATTGGGCTGAAAAATACACGATTTTCTTAGTGGGTCAAAAATTTATCAAACTTTTATTTAACACATACTCTTGACCTTGAACACTTATAATGAGTCACTCGCCACTGTAACAACAACCTTTTCAAGTTCTTATTTAACACATTAAGTTTTAATGATATTGAGAAGTTTTTCCATTTATATAAATATGTTTTTAAAAGTTTATTTACAAAATGTTTTTATAATATTATTTATAAAATGTTTTTAAAAACTATATCAGCTAATATTATAAAAACGTGTTTTATAATATTATTTATAATAACATTTTATAATATTATAGAACTGTTTATAATATTATTTTAAAATTAATTTTATAATATTAGTTTATACCATTTAATAAACTATTAATTAATATTATAAAAATGTCAACTTAAAATTTTTTTTTTTTTTTAAATTAAATAATATTCTAAAACATTTTTATAATATTAATTAATACAGTTTCATATTATAAAAATTCATAATATTAATTAATACAATTTTAAGCATGTTTGTATAAATATGATTATAAGGTTTTATGTATAAAATCCTTTGGAGTACATTAAAATTGTTGTGGTACAGTGGCATTATTTACGGAGAAATCGTTTTAAATATCCTTACTTGAAAAATAAAAATCATGTGTACTCTCTTTTAGTCTTTCATATTCCTTTCATTTTAATGAAATATTGATAGACCAAAATACTCTTAATGAATATCAATTATTTAATTAGTTTATAAAACAAAACAAAAAACAAAACAAGACCTACATAAAAGGCATATTTACTTTTTTGGTTTTATTTAATTAATTTTTTAGAAAATACAGAAAAGAGAACCCACAAAAAACAGCATTTTTATTTTTTTGGCAGAAAAAAACCCAGAAATGATCCCTACGATAGGAGAACTAGATAAAATCATTGTTCGAATACTCGTTAGGCGCTAGTTGGGCTATAGGGTGGAGCCTAGAGCCTAGCAAAAAAATCAGAAAGTAAAGGAGATTTACGCGGAGCAGAATTTTCAATATTTAATATATATAGGTAAGTATATAAACTATATTTGCGTGTCTTGTCCAAAGATTAAATATAGTCCAGTGGTTTAAGGGCTCCCCTTTATTGCCTATCACCCGGGTTCGCCCATCACATCTTTTTTCCCTGTTTTCGGTTTTTAACTTTTATTAATGAGTCCTAAAATTATAGATTTGCCACCGTCTTCAACCTTTTTGCCTCTTGCAAAACCTTCGTCTTCTGCCATTTTTCTTCAGAGATAAGCTTTATTTAACTTGTTTTCTTGTATTTTATATTCAAATTTGATAGATCTATGAACCAAACCCCAATTTATAATTGGATTCAAAGAACAAAATATTTTTTTTTTATTTCCTCGTTTATGTGTCGATTTGTGTTGACTAAGCGGGCCTCGGCGACACATTTTTGAACAGAGTGTAAAACTAGTACAACTGTATTATTGAAAATCATGAATAATTAGTATTTTCTGGCAGGATAGAATGAGCAGCAACGTCAGCATACATTTTGAATGCCAAGATCGCATGTATAATATAATGTTGAAGACATCAGTGGAGGAGATATATTGTCGTTGGTAGAAGCTATGATATACAAGAAGCTTTGCTTAGATGAAAATTATGTTAAATTGTATCTGAGTTACATTCCTCTGCTGGTTGGATGTGAGGAAGGGGGGTACGGTAAACTCGGCCAAAATATGACACCCGTGGACTAATTGAGATGATGAAAAGCATATTACATCAAAGAGAAACATATCATACCTCATGATCACGCCACAAAGATAGGTCGAAAGAGAGTACTACGGTTTTTATTGGTTTTTTTAACTTTTGTTATGTAAAACAAATAAGTAAATTACGGTTTTTATTGGTTTTTAAGCTTTTGTTATGTAAAACAAATAAGTAAAGTTGGTGTTCTGTTATGTAATACTATATTGCTTTCGTGACTACTGGGTAATAATAGTATAATTGCGCATTACTAACGTACAACTAGTAAAATTGGTATTACCGGTATTAGTTGATTTTGAAAAACAATTATGTATAATTTTTACAAAACTAAACCTAATAATCAAATAAATCATATTGTGATATTACAATTACATAACTAGGATATAACCAAAATTTTGCAAATTTGTGTTATTATGAAATAATTTAGACAATACATTCCTTATACTTTTAAGAACACTTTCTAAATGACAAACCAACTTATGAAAGAAAAGTTACAAAAATCTACATTTCAAATTTATTATTGCATAGAACAATTATAATTACATGTTGAAACAATAAAATCAATTGTAAAACTAGAAAAATAAAATTTTAGTTTAGATAATACTAATTAAATTAGAAAACATCAAAAGTAGAACTATTTGGAAATTTGGTACAACTATTATCTTAGGTAAAACTAAGTGAAATTTTTTTCGCGAAAAACTAAAAAATAAAGTTTTAGGCATTCAAAATGAAAAAAAATCAGTAATTTTCAGCTTTTGAGATCAATTAAGTCTCTCTCTTTTAATTTCCATCCTCTCTCTCTCTCTCTCTCTCTCTCTCTCTCTCTCTCTCTTCATTCTTATCCGATCTTTTCCTCTACCTCTCTCTTCCTTATCTCATTTTCGTCGACATTTTTCTCTCATTTTTGTCACCCACACCTTGATTATAGATCCATATTACTAGTATAATTGATTCATATTTCTACATGGACAACATAGTTTTTCCTAGTGATATGAGTACTATGCATGAAATCAAATTCAAAGACAACATAATTGTAAATACACAACAAACCAACATTGTCTTACCTAGTATTGAGATACTATGACCAATTCAGAAAATCCAAACAAACATTAATACGAATTTCAACATGGTTTCAAATGAGTTTCAACAGTCCAAACAACAACATGTATTTACTCTTCTCTTTGACTCTTCACGTATGCTTCCAGTGGCAACAATATTTGCTCCACACCCATCTACCTTATCTCCAATCACCTTCTGCTGCACTCCCATAATATTTAACCAGATTTACCAATTCAGTGAAAGATGTGTTTTCGACTTTGAACCTTTTGATTGATAACCCTGTGAAAAAAGTGTTTGGTTCTCAAACCATTTTATTTCCCTCTTAGTGAGGTTCAAACTCACCAAAACCTCGTCAATGTAACACTTCGTGGATATCTTCAAATACAAAAACAACAATATAATTTTACCTAGTTATACCAGTATTATTCAAAAATTCAAAAAACGAACCCTAATTCAAATTTACAAATTATACATCGATAATTCTTTATTTTCACGAAGAGAGATGAATGAAAAGGAGGAGTTAAAGCTTTATCGAAAACAATTTTGATTTCGAGTAATTAAGAATTGTTTAATTCAATAAATAAACTAAAGAAATTAATTGTTTTTAGAAAAAAAAAATAATCAGTGTGAAAAAAATGGGTTTAGTTTTGGGTTAGACCAGTAGAATTGGGTGGATGGATAAAACCCACGTATAAGATATAATTATCAGGAAGTGACTTGGATTTATAGTCATTTACTTTATTTCGGATTTTAAAAAATGTTAAAAAATTCAAGTTAAAATATGGTCAGTTTAGATTTTCTTTTTGGAAATAAGGGTATATGAGACGATGACCGTTATTTATGTGCGTTAAAGGAAATTCAAAACGATGTTGTTTCGATTAACATAATTTAATGATGCAGTTGATCTAATTTATGTATATTTTTTTGTCCAAATTGAAGGTTTTTATGACAGTTTTTTTCCTTTTAATACTATTTTCAAGGGCTCTTTTTTGTCAACATTTTCAAGGGTTCTTGTGTTAAATGTTTCTCTTTTCTCCTTTTTAGTTTTCTTTGTGTATTTTGTTTCAGTAACTTCGGATTTACAGATTTTGTTTTTGGTTCAGGTTCGGTTATCTCTCACGGAACTATAGACCGACGGAGAGGCTTTGAAGAGCGACATAGATTTTTATCTAGAAGTAACTAATGTAATAGTTACACTTTTTGTGTTATCTATCATCAGTCAAGAATTGAAAGTAACATAAAGCATTTCTTTCGAGTAACATGACACACACACTGACACACATTCAAAGATCAAACAACAACACATAGATTGGTTTACATATTTAATTTTGATCTAGTTGTCTGTCCAGAGTGGGCTACAGAGCTTCAGAACTCGTTACAAGCTAAACAGAAGTAAAATACTGTAATTATTTCTATATTCAATAAAAGCACTGAATTTTGATTCTATTAAATCATTGTATTTTTGCTATTTTCCAAATTGTGAATATGAATCGTTTTCTCTTGGTTCATCAAATCGAAAACTAGTCTAAAATCTCGGAATCCTATATATAATAGTTGAAGAGGGAGCTCTCTCTAACTGCCACATCAGCCTTTTTTTTATGGGTATATTTTATTAAATTATTTTTAAATCATTATCTAATCAAACAAAATTATAGCAATTAACTATTTAAAATCATTTAATTTCACTATAATTAGTTAAAATCATTCAAATATAAATATAAATTAATTTGAAATTAAAATTATTTTAGAGTTCCATAAATGTATAAATATTATATATTATAAGATTTGAATATATCTTTTATATTTTTGTGTAATGAATTAACAAATATAATTAAATGTTAATATAAGTAGAAATACCAAATTATAAAAATAAATATAATTATAAAATTATAAAAAATTTAAATAATTGAAAAATTAAAAGCAAATAACCATATAATAAAAAAAATATTTAATAAATAATTGAAATAATAATTATTAGAAATAGTTAAAATGTGTTAAAAGGAGACAATATGATAATAGAAACAAAAAAATAGTACAAAATAAAAAATAACAAACTAAACAAAGTATATAGATAAATTAATAAAATTTAAAATTTAAATAGAAAAAATAAAATATTATTGTAATGTTAAGATGTGGATGACTAAAAATTTATAAATAACAAATACATATATTTTAAACAATGTAAATAATTAGAAGGATGATAAGAATGTTGAAGGAAATAAATATTTAAAAAAATAAAATTCATAAAAATTTATAATAAAAATTTGTAAAATATATTATTTATAATATAAATTAAAGTAATACTACTTGTTAGTGTATGTTTTTTTAATTCAAATTATTATGATAAAATATAAATATGTAAAAAAGATGAAAATATCAATATTTAGAATAAATATCAAAAATATATTAAATATCTATTTAGTAAAACAAAATCCGCGCATTTCTCTCCTCCTAGTATATATAACAAACAAGTCTTGGAAATTGTTCAATTTAACGTTGAATAAAAAGCTTGGTTCTTGGTTTGGTTGCGTAGTTATTAAGAGGGAAGCTCAATGGTTATTTCTTGGTTTAATGGCTGTGTAAGTATATAAATTAAAGCACATATGGCCAAAAAATTTAGGGTTTCGGCTAACCTAGCGGATTTGGGCAATGTCGTCGGCAAACGATGAAAACCCACCACTGACTAAGCAGTCAACAGAAGCAAACTCGGTTCCGACGCTCCCAGATGATTTGATTGTAAGCTGCTTAGCACGGGTCTCGAGATTGCACTACCCACTTCTCTCCTTAGCCTCCAAGAGCTTCGGGTCACACATTTCTTCACCGGAGCTTTACCGGACGCGAACTCTCTTAAATCGCACCGAGACTTGTCTCTACGTCTGTTTACAGTTATCTCCTAACTCTAATCCTAGTTGGTTCACGCTCTGCAAGAAACCCAACCAAACCCTAACCAAGGAGAAGAAGAAGGAGAGGTCAAGTGGCTATGTTTTGGCTCTGATCCGAACTTTGAATTCTCCTACTGTCAAATGGTCAAATCTGGTCGCGGTTGGTTGTCTTCTCTATGCTATTTCCAAAGATTTTGAAGATGCTGCTCCTTGTACTAACCATTCATATCTCGACTGCCGAACTCACACTTGGCTCGAAGCTCCACGAATGAGGATTGCTCACACCGGTTCCGAATATGATGGGCAGTTGTATTTACCAGGTAGCAATGAGAATCAAGATTCTTCTTCTTTGAGTAACATTCAAGTGTTTAACACAGAGACTCAAACTTGGAATGATCTCTCAGCTGTCAAAAACCGGTTTTCCAAATTCATAAACATGGAAGGAAAGATCATCAGTAATATGAAAGGAATGATTTGGGCTGTTATGAAAAAAGAATCCAATCAGGAACTGATAGGAGTGAGACCGGTGGCTTCTGTGTGTACGATAGAAAACACAACCTATTGTTATAATTTCATTACTGGGTTTAAATGGTGTGATGTTGAACCAACAGGTAATGAATGGAGAAAATTAGAAGGTTTAAAAGGGCTACCTAAGTTTCCCAGTCGTAGTAAAGTTAGATTGGTGGGTTATGGTAGTAAGATGATTGTTTTGTGGGACAAGTACGTGCCTAAAAGAGATGGGTATAAGGAGAAGATGATTTGGTGTGCTGAGATTAAGCTCGAAAAGCGTAACAATGGTGAAAAGGTTTGGGGTAAAGTAGAGTGGTGTGATGCAGTTCTTACAGTCCCTAAATCTTATAAATTCGTTTATGCTATTTCTGTTACTGTTTAAAATGTAGGCTTTGTATGTTACCTAATGTCGAATGCGGGTAGCGTTAAGCTTATTGTTCTGTGACATTTGTCTCTTTGATAAACCCCTTTTTATTCTAAATCCTTTTCTTATCTCATGAAGCAAACTTGTGTTGTAAGCAAGAAATGGCTGGACAACCAAAGCAAGCTGAACCAATTCATTTACACAGAGAACAAACATTTTATTATTTTACTCTCAAGGGTTATGAAGTTCTATACTGTAAACTGAAATGAATCTGAATTTAATCCTCGAGTGTAAGCAAGTAGAAAACATAAACCTGCAATCTTTAGACTCTCGGAGAGGCTTATCGATGTGATTCATTGCGCCTGAACCGTTATATGGTTTGGTCATTCTCTAAAGAAAAGCTGTGAATTTGAGAGATTTTAGGTTAATGGCTTGTGACCTTTGAAAGCACAACCTATTGATTCCATCTTTTTGGGTAAATTCAGCTTTTTTGTTTTGTGTACTTATCGCCAAACTTATTGCCAAATCCCCCCCATCTTCACAGTATGTGAGCGCATCTCTCGTTGGTACAACCACATTGTTAATGTTATTTCCTTACAACATCTGTCTCTCTATTTGTAATGGTGTCTCTGCTGAAGGAAGTGGTGTCACTGTTGAGGGATTATCCCCACACAGAAGAGGCCGTTGCTACTCCCCCTGCAGCTGATTCTAAGGCATTCAAGCTTGTTTCTATTTCTTTCTTCTTATGATAGTTTGAACGTGAGGGAGATTGATAGATAAGTTTGTAATTGTAGGATGCTGCTGATGAAGAAGAAGATGATCTTGACCTTTTCGGGGAGGAGACCAAAGAGGAAGGAATCTAAGTTTCGGGTTTTGTCTTAAGTTACACTTGTGATTATGGTATCAAGAAGTTGCAGATCATGGGCACCATTGTTGACGACCTTGCGTCTGTTGACACTATGATCGAAGAGCAACTCACTGTTGAACCGGTCAACGAGTACGTCCAGAGCTGTGGCATTGTTGCTTTCAACAAAATCAGTGAGTTTCATGAATCCTTACCTCAATTCCTTAAAAGGTGCTACGTCTCGTGTTATTGTTTCCAAGTTTCTTGTAGACTCATGTTTTTGATTTTGCTGGTCAATTTTGATATTTATGTAAAAGACAATTTCATTATTTGCTTAAAGTTTCTTTCCAACAAATGTCAAATGAGTCGAGTTTATTAAACGTGATTATATCCACGCGAGGGAAGAAATATAAAATTGTTTTAGGAACATGTCAAAAACAAAAGATGCTGTTACCAAGAAGACATTTTCGAACACCCCTTCTTTAACTGTAGGTCGATGCTTGACCAGAGTATCTGTGCAACGACGTACTAGTGATTTGAGGAGTAGCTTGAAGGATTCAAAAGGATTTTGAAAAGTTTGTCATGTTACCTTTAAAAAGGTGATTCCTCTGTCAAAATAAGTAAAGATAATTCGCAATCTATTTTGTTCCGTAAAAACACATGAGAACCTAGTTTTAATCTGTAAGTAACTAATGTAATAGTTTCAGTTCTTGTGTTATCGATCAGTCAAGAATTGAAAAGTAACACAAAGCATATAACGATAATTCTTTAGAGTAACGTGCGACACACACATTTAAAGATCAAATAACAACAGATTGACTTGGAACAATAAGAGCTACAACTAGCTCCTTTGTCTATGTTTTAACGGTAACAAAGGATGATCTCATGTGTATATTCGGTTTTTCGATTTGATTGGTTCAGGATAACCTAATTTTATTTTTGTTCGATTTTAAACATTTTGGGTATATAAGCACACATTAGTGAGTCCCAAGATTTAGGTTTTTGACCAACCTAGCGGATTTGGGCAATGTCGTCGACGAACGATGAAAAACCACCGTTGAAGAAGAAGAAGAAGAAGAAGCCGTCAACAGAAGCAAACTCGATTCCGACGCTCCCAGATGATTTGATTGTAAGCTGCTTAGCTCGCGTCTCGAGATTGCAATACCCACTTCTCTCCTTAGCCTCCAAGAGCTTCGGGTCACACATTTCTTCACCGGAGCTTCACCGGATGCGAACTCTCTTAAACTGCACCGAGAGTTTCCTCTATGTTTGTTTACAGTTACCTCATAACCCTGACCCTAGTTGGTTCACTCTCTGTAAGAAACTTAACCAAACCCTAACCAAGAAGAAGAAGAAGAAGGAGAGGTCAAGTGGCTATGTTTTGGCTCCGATCCGAACTCGGAATTCTCCTACTGTCGAATGGTCAGATCTGATCGCGGTTGGTTCTCGTCTCTACGCTATTTCGAGAGATTATGAAGACGCCACTAACCTTTCATATCTAGACTGTCGAACTCACACTTGGATCGAAGCTCCACGAATGAGGATTGCTCACACCGGTACCGTATTAGATGAGAAATTGTATTTACCAGGGAGCAATGAGAATCATTATTCTTCTTCTTCTTTGAGTAACATTCAAACTTGTAATGATCTGTTAGCTGCGGAAAACCTTCAAGTGTTCAACACAGAAACTCAAACTTGGAATGATCTCTTAGCTGCTGAAAACCGGTTTTCCAAATTCGGAGACATGGAAGGAAAGATCCTCAGAAATATGGAAGGAACGAATATGGCTGTTAGTATAAACGAACCGAGGATAGTGGAACTGATAGGAGTGAGTCTGAGGGATGAGGATTCAATATGTATGATAGAAAACACACTCTATGGTTATAGTTCCATTGATGGGTTAAAATGGTGTGATCGTGGATCAGGTGAATGGAGAAAATTAAAAGGTTTACAAGGGCTACCTAAGTTTGCCCGTTATAGTAAAGTTACATTGGCAGGTTATGGTGGTAAGATGATTGTTTTGTGGGACAAGTATGTTCCTAAAAGAGGTGGATATCAAGAGAAGAGGATTTGGTGTGCTGAGATTACGCTCGAAAAGCCTAACAATGGTGAAATGGTTTGGGGTAAAGTGGAGTGTTGTGATGCACTTCATACAGTCCCTAAGTCTTATCAATTCGTTTATGCTGTTTTTGCTACTATTTAAAATGTAGGCTTTGTATTGTGTGTTTTAGCGGAATGCGGGTAGTGATTAAGCTTATTGTTTTGGTAAAACCCTTTTGATCCTAAATCCTTTTCTTTTTTTACTGTTTTGTTGAACCAACAAAATAATAGAAGCAATTTTGTTGAATGACACATGAAGCAAATTGAGACGATTGTATCCAACATAAAGCGTCTGTGTGGAAACTCTGATATAGAACTCGTGTGTGGAAATTTTCCTGGAGACTCACTCTATGTTGACATTAGGGAACTTAGCCGGTCAAGTTGCTGTAGGAGAGATGAAGAACTTTGAGATAGGTGGTTCGGTAACAGGGTTGAGAGAGGAATGTTTCCTGTGAAGCTATCGTTCCAAGCAAACAAGTTGAATGAATATAGGGAATTCACTAATGTTGCATTGCATCATTCCCTACAAGGGTAAGATCTACATCTTCTTTGGAAAGTCATCAGTCTGAATTAACACTCCTGGCTTGCCTTGCCGTAAAAGCAAATATATGAGATAGACTAGAGAGACATGGTGAGAAGAGAAGAAGATGTCTCCAAAGAACTGACTATAAGGTTCTGTAAAGATGAGGAATTGAGGATAGATCCCTGGTGAGATTTAATTTTGGGTGAGTTTTAGTTACGTACTGAGGAAGGAAATTGGCTGAGGAAGCCAAGTTGTGGAAACACATTGGCAGAAGATGCAAAATCGTTTCTGAAACGCGCAAGGGTTTTCGCTTTGGTCGGGACAACAATAGTAGTCAAGTGATCGTTTAAGTAAATGGAAACGAGATAGAGAACAAACGCAAACGCGATTTAAACATTGCGATGGATGGCAATACTATTAAATGAAATACCTTCAAAAGAAAAGAAAAATCATGATCAAAACTTTTAACTTAGAAACAAAAAAACGATTCTCTCTCAAGGCAGATTTGTGAACTCTTTTTTGGCTTGCATTAAGATTCTATATCAGAATCAGAATCAGAAGAGAAATAATCATCTGACTTAAGACTTGGAACAGAATCATCATCCGATTCACCCAAGGACTCTCGCTTCTTACCAATTGCTGCTTCCTCCATCAAACTATCCTTGACCACTAAACCCTCTCCCTCCTGAGTCTCACTCACCGCTTCTCGATAATCTTCTTCAGGAGCCATATCATCTTTGTCTGAAACATGTCCTATTGATTCCTTAGGAACATCTGCTTGTTGAACATTCTCTGATCCAACAATATCGGTGTCATCTTGGCCACTCAGGGATGATACCACGGTAGCTAAAGCGTTCCCAAGTTTCAATCTTTTAGTCTCTTGGAGAGGTAAAGTCGTATCTATGGTTCTCTGTATCTCGTTGTTAGAGGGAACATCCACGTTTGCCACCCATCTGTTGGATAGATCATCACCATCACGAGCAAAACTTTTATTCAGATTAGGTAAGTTGTGTTTTAGGCTGGCCAGAGAATCGCTTTGCGGGTATTGGTTGCTAAGTGATGGGAGACCGTCCAGTGGAAGTGCCCTCGGATGTATAACAACTTCAAGGGACATGAGAGCGTGAGCACAGAATCCGGCAACTTCCATTTCTCCCTGAAACTTACCTGTTCAAATACTTACGGTTTATGGCTTTTGAAGCTTCGTTTAATTCATGCCAACAATATGTACTTACCTGTTTGAAAAAGCTCAAGTCCTTCAGCTAAAAATGCAGGGCGTACTCGTGATGGAGAAACGAGGGATGCCATAAAAGCTCGGAGTGCTGCAAGCTGAAACTTAACCAGATCCGCAATCGACTTATTGGGTAAACAGTTGTAGGTTTCAGCATTGGCCCATTTCCCTTCACAAGCATTTTTCGCTGTGATCATTAGAAGATTATCGACACATTCTCTCCAGCTATCCGATCCCAATGCACCACCCTGAAACCCCCCAAAAAAAGAAGTATATTTGATAACCTAAAGAAGAAATATGGTGACTACGACTACGATTCAAGTAACTTCCTACTAATTAAAAGATCTTACGATGGTGAGAAGAGTTTCTAGTGCCTCCAGAGCTGCTATCTTCAATGAAATCGGGCTACTCGAGTGATTGTGAGGGACTCCCACTTCAAAAACAGGATTGTATGCCTCCACTCCGGAATTAGCTGGAAGCTTCCTTTTCTTACTGCAAGCCTTAAGAACAGCACCATTTGTAAGCGACGTGGTTTTGCTAGATACGGCATCAGATCCTTCTACAGTTGCCGGGTCTAGATCTACAGAGGCATTAGTGACAACTTCCTGTGCCAGTTGCATTGCCATTCCTGGTCAGACAAGTATGTTAGCAGAAATGATCTTTATTTTCATCACCTCAAAGGGAAGATCTTGTCAAATTACCTACACCCATGGATTTGAGTAAGGTTATAGTAATTGAGTAGAGCTTTATCCTCAGTTCTGGCAATGAACATTTCCTGAAGTAACTACTAACAAGTCTCACCACAGATGCAGCATATGGTAAAAGTTGGCTGCAAAATGAATCAACACAAGGATGTTGTTTAGTTCCTAGGGCACAGAAACAATCCATTATTTGGGACAACGAGAGAATAAAACTTTTTAGCTCACAGAATCTGGAAATTTGCAAACGTAAGTCAGCAAAACTGTTTTCAGATAACAAATAAACTACCAAAGGAACAACTACTCAATGAAATGAAGGCAAGGTTTCAATTGAAACAATTCATATATAGTTTTGGCCAGATAGATTTACCTGCGGATACTCTTTATAGTAGCGCACAAGAGTTCCAGAGCCGAAGAATGCAAACCTGGAAGTTCTGCACAAACCAATTCTTGTTGGATCCCTGTCATGAAAGGTGACATGGCCCGTGGTAGAGAGCCATTCACCGCCAGTACTCGCTCAACGAGTGATAATAATGAGGCAACTGGAACATTACGCTGAAGGTTGAAAGAAAGAATATCAGAAGCAAATAGGCATGATTGAATTACATAGTAGCACGCATCAAGAGAGTAGTAAGGAGTCAGCTAAGCAGCAATAAAAACTTTGGACACGGCATAGGCAGGGACATACTTAACTTGATGCTTTTAACAAGGATGCTTAATTTATACACCCAAGTTGCACACACATCTACTTATGACCAAGCACGAAAAAGCTCACTCACTCCCGCATCAAAATCAAGAGGAATCGTAAATAATCCAACAGAAAAAAAGAAATCTCACTACCTTGCATTTGTATGAGCTACTTAGCATCGTTGAGCTGCAGTACATAAGTGCAAACACTCTGGATATAATCAACTGTTCAGAGTTCCACGCGGCATCATCTAAACCCCCATTTTGACCTCCTAAAGGTAAAGGAGAGTCTTTTCCAGGAGGAGTCAATCGTTGGATGGCTTTTTTCCCTATCGTCTCTGCATTACATATCACCACATTCTATCAGGGAAACTATATCCGCACACAAACAAACAAAAAGAACAAGGACATTAACAAATCACCTTCTTCTAGACCTTGGAAAAAATTATTTAAATGCACGTTTATAGATATCAATAGTTTCTGCATCATCAAGGACCAGCTGGCCGCATCCCCTTTATTAGCTTTGGGGAGCAATGCTAGAAAGTGAGCAAATTTCTGAAGGTTGAGATAGAAAGAGAGAAGTGGGATTTAATATTTTCCTTGCTTTGTTGATGGAAATTTGAATTAGAGAGCGTATAAATCGACGAATACCTTTAACATATTAGGACTGGTTTTCGCAGAAAATGTTTTGGAGGCAATAGCGGCTTCAACCTGCAAGGAATATCATTTCAAGTAAACCCAGTAAAACAGTGATACAAATATCAAATCAACAGATAGAAAATACATTTGAGAAGTGAAGAGAGCTGACCTTGTTATAACTACTGTGGAAGGCAGCAGGAAACAAGATAACAATTGTACTCAGCAGATGGACAATGCCTTCCTGCACATCCGATGAAATCCAAATTGAGGCTTCTAGCAATGATATGATAAATGTTGCTAAAAGAGAAACTCACGGCCTTCTTAAATATGGAAACTTACACACAGTGCTTCTGAAGAATCTTTCTCCAATAGTTCAATGATAGGCAGGATTACTTTCGCAGCATGCGAGACTGCATCTTTCTTCGTATTCGAAAATCTAGACAGCCTGATTCCAATAATAAAAGCATCTTAGATTTCCAAAAGTTCCTTGTTACAGATACAAGAATGGTATAATTAACCTTTCCAGTGTACATAATGACATCAATTATCAAACAAACTGAAGATAAAAAATCAATTCTTTTTAACAGACCTTGTAAGGAGATCAGAGACTGAAGTACATGAAGCCACACGAACAATTCTAGAACTTGCTGGATTCTGCTTGAAACAAATACGAGAATCATTAAATCTCAGAAATCAGAGTAACTGGTAGAAGACTGAAACAAATCTCACCAATCATACACATACCTTAATATGTGATAGTAAACTGTTGAACCAAACAGAGTAAGAAGTAAAGAAACGATCTGAGCTGCATTCTTGGCAAGTTACTCCCATCAAAACGATACCCACCCAACATTTATCTGGCTAGAGGCAACAACAAAAACTGTTTTAAACACCAAAGTCGCAAACTTTCTCTTTCAATTACCAAATTATTAAATTCCAAAGTTGAGAATAATCGAAGAAAACACTATTTAAGACATATTTTGTACCATGTCTGAAGAAATCAGAGCCGACAACCTCTCAACCCAATCATCAACAGATGATATAAACTTAGCTTGAAGCTTCTGGTCAATTGAAGCCGATGGAGACTCAGATAACAGCTTATGGGTGGAGATAGTCGATACAACCTTAGAGAGTGATAGAAAGTTGACCACAGGCTGCTTCTCGTTGGGAACATACTCGGACAAAAGGTTTCTGAGAATCTTAGGCTTCAGTCTCAAGTCACACATGTCGTCGAAACGCTCAAAAGACGCCATTGAAGCAGTGAGAATCGAACGAGAGAGAAAAGGTTTATGGAGATTAGGGTTTTAGAACTGAAGCGAGTGCCGTTTTGTAGCGGCTATACCTATAGGTTCGTCGGCATATTTTGAAGACTCGGCTGAAATATTTAAAAATGAAAAATGAAAAGAAAACCCTAAACTGTAGTAAATTTATAAGACAAAACCGAATCTATTAAAAATATACAAACACCCCCTAGTTCTGACTAGAAATAAAATAACCTATAAAGCCCATGACGTGAATACTTATGGGCTCATATGACCCCGAAACCTGATATGAACCCAACTCGAACGAACAAGATTCTGATCTGATTTGGTTTTAGATAAATATTTGAATAAGGCTTCGTCTAGGTATTTAATATCTGATTCAAACTGAAATCCGAACTAATACATACAAATATCTGTAGTTAACTAAACCAATAATTGAGAAGACGCGAGTGGTCCCGTGGTTGGTCCCGTGGTTGTAGTTCACCTCTGCGTCCATCTCATCTGGAGTTCGACTCCACCTTCTTTTCTCCTGCGGGAAGGATTGGGTCAGTGGGCCGGCCCGTTGTGGCACATACATCGTTAAAAAAAAACTAAGAGTTGATAACACTAAAAAGCACTTTCAATAAACTAATAACACAAAAAGACACTTCATGCTCCTTAGGTACTTTAAACACTATTCAGTTTTTTAAACCCCATTTTAACCTTTTTTCTTTCTCTTTCTTATCTTGTCACTAGTTTTCTTCTTCATTAGTCTCTGCATTTTCTTTCACAGACTTTTCACCACTGCATTTTTTTTAGCAGATTCTCTAATCTCGACATTCTTGTGTTTATGCATCTTTTAGCCATCACTCAGATCTGACTCAAATCTCTTTCTTTCGTCATAGTATTTTATACTCTCTTATTTTTTTGGATGTCTTCCTCGTCACAGATTGGAGTCAATGGCGAACGCTTCAGCCAAATCCACGCCGCTCCATGCCAATGCCTTCTCCTGTAGCGACTGCATCTTTCTCTAGCTGATGAAAAATGGTGGGCGATTTTATTTAAAAGGAAGGGCCTTTCTCTCTTCTCTCATCTCTTTATCCCCTTTTGCTCTTCCTCCTCTCTTTCTCTTTCTCCTTTTCATCATCTTCATCCTCCATTTTCACTTTTTTCAAGTTTTTGATGGAATTTCATTTTGTATTTGTAGATCTTTGGGATGAATTTTACGATGTAGAAGAAAAAAATTCTAGGTTAGGGATTGTGACTGATCTTGTGGACAATGTGAATGTGTACATCAATTTGTGAATAAAGGAAAACACTTTATGAGTTAGGGTTCTTGTGGACAACATAAACATAGGCTATGTGGACAAATATAAGTGGACATCATATCGTGGATAGTAATTTATAATATCATAAATTTGATGATGAAGAAGAAAATGTGAAGTCATTACTATGGATTTACAACTTTAAAGAAGTATCAAATGTGGACAAGGTAACGTGGACAAGTGAACGTAGTTATCAACCCTTATTAAATATGTTTTCCTTGTCAAGGGATTCTTTCTTGATCAATATGTTATGTCGATCAACATGTATTTAGATCATTGTCTTTACAAACTAATTTTAGTTATTCATATCAATTTTAATGTGTCCATAATACTACATTTATTTAGCAAGAATCAACATAGACATTTAAATCAATATAAATTTTGACATGCTCTCTGTGGATGCATCATAAAATGTACACAAATATGCGTCCACGAAAGTTCGTCCATCGAAATATATATATCTATCAAACATGGATACCTTTATCCATCGAAATTTATAGTTATCCATTGCATATTATTTCCTAACACATCTACCAAAAGAAGTTTTCAGATGAATGAACCAAGTTTTCAGATCAATGTATAAGTATAATAGATGTAAAGTGTACATCTATTTTCATTTTGTTTTTTTTTTCATTTTGATTATGTAAGTGTATGGACACGTTTAAATGTACATAAATGTGGTGTATGATGAAAGGAAACAAATGTTGTTTCTCCACATATTAGTGTGCACAAAGCAATGTCCATAGACAAGTGTACACAAACACAAAATATGCCATGATAACATCTTCTTATGAATCTTTGTATCTTGTATAATTAGATTTTTCCAATATGTATTTGGAGGAACTGGACAAGAGCCTATCAGGTAGCTGAATATCTGCAAAAACAAAGAGAAGTAATGTTAGGGAAGAGTGAACATATATAGAGTGAGGAACATAACAAAATGTGTTGTACACAGAGACAAGTCCACATAGTTGTGTACACAGAGACATATCCACATACTAGTGTACGTATAGATATGTGCATAGATAAGTGTAATGTGCATTGTCTTCATGAGAGCACAATCCAAAAATCAGTATCCATTACAAAACGTGTGCTACTTAGTATTTTAGAACACTAGCTACTAGTGTCCACTAACCACAAGTATTTGAGAACTTTAACCAAGTTGTAAATGGCGTAGACAAATCAATGTCCACGAGAACATGTCAAATGAGAGTGATTAATGAGCATAAAGCAAATCTATGGTTAGTTTGATGTACACCGATCTCTGTCCACAGATGCTTGTCCATAAATCGAACTACAAACATGCATGTCGATGAAATAAAGTAGTGTACACATAACTATGTACACGGAAACGTACATCACAACAAGCAAAGATATGTACACGAATATATAACAAAGACAAAACAATGGACGAAATTTGTCCATTTTATAGAATAGACTATATAGATAACAAGCAAAGATCTGTTTACAAGCTTGATAAATTCGATCTAATAGAAGTAAATAGACTCGATTTAGCAAGCAATTAAGCCATGTGAGCTAAGCAAATATTGACATAAGCATAATAAAGCAAAAAAATGTGAGCTAATAGAAAGCTTACGTAAAAAAATAACAAATCGATTTGATTAAGCAAAACCCTATTTTTACTCACCAGACATTGTTGGGAGCTTAGACCTATAGAGAAGAAGACATAATGACATTGGTGAGAGAGTTGAAGACATAATGAAGCTTGGATCTACAAAATCTGAGACAAAATGAAGCTTGGTTCGTTTGAGAAACATCGATAGTGAGTGGTCATGGCAGATCGATGTCGGAGCAAGAGAAAAAATGTTGGAGTGTGGTGTTGTCGATGAAGAAAAAGGAAGGAGAAATGGGGATTAGGTTTTTGTGAAAGAGAAAGAGAGATGTAAAGACAAGGGTAACATAGGAATTATGTTGTGCCAAAGTACCCTAGTGTAGAGAAGTGCCTTTTTATGATATTAATAGCTCATAAAGTGCCTTTTAGTGTAAATAACTCAAAAACTAAACCAATAATTCTCTTTTACATAGCGTCAAGTAATTTGGATACTGTGAGTCTTTTTAAAGAGATTAGATAGTTTTAATATGGGTGTTTTGGGTTAATTTGGATATTTTGAGTTTTCATATATTTTTGAGTAGTTTGAATAATTTTTTTCCAGAATTTTAGGATAATTCATATACTTTTAAAATATTTTGGATAGTTTTTCTTTAATTTTTTTTTTGGTTATTTTGGATATTAGGTAAAATCTGATCCGAACATAACTTGGAAGGAACCATACCCGATTCGTACCTGACCTAAAAGGTAAAAAAAATACATGAATGAGACTTATGAGCATGGTCACGAAAATTCAAAAATCCAAAAAACCCGTTCTGAATTTGAGCATCCACCCCTACTCCAAATTTTCACTCTTTTTACATACCTCTTATAACAACTTTGACGTTTTGTCTGTGTATGAAATTCTCGATTAGAGAACAATAGCTTCTTCGTCTTGTCAGAGAACTATGTATTTGAAGGATGGGTGACATATCAGAAGTAATTCACAGTAGTATGAGTGATGACAAATCACGTGAGAAGATCGCATGGTGATTGCATGGTCAATAAACAAGTCTTTTCAATCCTCTCGAATTAAGTTTAGCTATTAGCCACTCAAATACCTATCCCAAAATTAAAAACTCTAGTTTGTTGAACAAAAGACAAAATTTTGTGCCAATGCCATGGCTAATGTATATGTAATGTGTAAATCGCTCTAAAACATAACAAGAGAAAAAGGAAAAAAATTGTGATTTATTAAGTTCTATAAGCTTCCAACTTAAAACTAATTGGTGATAAGTGGATTGATATATATATATATATACATTATGTCGTAATATCTGATATGATAATTTATGTCGTAATATGTCCCCACAAGATAATGGCTCTTTAACTATTAATCTCATAAGCTTTTGGGAAAAGATCGATAGAACAATTTTTAGGTCGGGTTGATTATGGATCGGGTTAGACAACATGGATCAAGCTCTAATAATATATTAAGTTCTATGAGCTTCTAACTCAAAACATTTGATTTAATATTTTTTTGAAAGTTTGTTTCATAGAAATATATGCATTATGTATTATATCTAAGTTTGTTTCTATTTTTTATGTGCACCCATTTGTTTTTAATTCTAAATATGAAAACACACTATATAAACACATATTTTAATAATATTAATATATTTGGTTTGAATATCCAGTATTGTTCATCAAACATTATAAACACCAACAAATACACTCATACATTAATTATCAACCTGAATTATAGAAATATATACCTTTAGAGAGATTCTTTTTGCATGAGTTTTGTAGCCGGAGTTTCTTCCGCAACATGTGTCATCTTTTTTTAGTATATTAAAATTGCTCTGGTAGCAAGTCCAACTCCCTAGCAAAGAGAAAAAACAATCAAAGTCACCATTCTGATTATATTTTTTTCATAGATTTGTGTTTTTGTTCGCTCTGAATATACTTGATCTGCAATGATGCAAAGAAAAATTGTGAGCATGCTCAAGAAAAAAGGATATAAGTTGAGCCGAAGACCTGTCATGAAATAGACCCAAGGTAGAATAGAGTTGAGAGGGAGGTCACTCGTGATCCGAGATAGGAAATACGCCCTTAATTTATACATATACAATGTATTTTCCTTTTTCAACATCACCTGCTTTTTAGCTATATCTATTTTTAATTATTATTTTGGTGTCATGTTTGATAAAACAGAAATAAAAAAATATATATTTATGATGTGCTATTTATTTTTTGAACACAAATATTTAGAAAGAGGTCAAACTAAAGCGTATGGTGGAGAAAGAAAAGGAACGTTTAGAGATGGATGGGATCACGGTTAGAGAAATAGAAGATATTATTGTGTGTTTGGAAACATTCTAACCTCATGTGAAATCAGTCGCTTTCCATCGTAATGACAAGGTCGATGATGGTTCCTTGAAACAACACAAACCGTGGCAATGAGATGAACATGTGACAGTCTGCAAAAGGTTAAAGTAGTGTATAATCACCTTGAATACATCTCTGCTTTGGCAGCTCATTTAGCTACTCTCTTCTGTTTTACTTGTTTGTATAATTCATCTTCTGAGCCTTCCGATTCACCATCACTATCAACCATGTCATTTTCATCATCGTCATCTGATGCAAATACGTCACTTTCATTCCTGCCATTTTCCTCTGAATTCACACCAGCTCCAGCCAAAACTTTGAGCTCAAACTTTCTAAGCCATTCTCCAATATCATCCCTTTGCGGCAAATCATCATCTACAGAAACAGTCTTTCGAAAACATGAGGTGAAAAAGGTTTATCAAATTAATGGGCCTAATACGTGACAAAGACATGTCTAAGTTTTACATATGTTATATGTTACCTTTGGTTTCTGTTTGGTGACACAATCTTGGTGAGCTTACCAGCTGGAACATCATGTTTGCTATTGTCTGCATCATCTACATAATCATCGAATGTCTCTAGCTTCCTGGTTACATCCGGGATTAAAAATTATTGATACATCAGAATCCTCAGAAAGGGACAACAAAGACCATCACGATAAATGAGTAAGAACAAAACACAAGATATTACCTATTAGCTAATTTTTGACGTTTCTAGGCTTTATCAGACTTTGAAACAGTAGAACCAAAAACTCCATTGCTTCTTAACTTTCCATCTAGAGCAGCTCGAAGTTTCAACATTTCCTCACTCTGAATATCCACTTGATCAATCTGCTACAAAGAAAGCAGAATTAAACTTAAACAAAACAACAATGATGACACCAAAACAAAGAAATGTGCCAGTTAGCTAGAGCTTCGGTGGGTTCAATATAAACTCAGAAAAATGCTTAAGATCTTTTTCACCTGGTGCTTGCATTTCTCTCCTTTTTTCTTCATGTCTGGCCTCGATTTATTGATTTTCACCGGATCTGTAAACAAAGGTCAACAAGTGGATACAAAGAAAATTCAAACAACTCCTAAGAAAATAACTCATGTGAAAGCGAGTAAGGCGTCTACCTTGACTGTGTCTTGTGTGATTTTAATTGCTGAAGCAGAGACAGGTGAAGAGAGTGTATCATTTTTAACCACCTTTTGCACTGTTCCATTAGCAATACTTCTCGCTAGAGACTCCTCAAATCCATGGGGAAGCTCTCCATCAAGTTCTTTAATCTATATTTTTTTGGACATCATTCTTTAATATAATTATATTCATAGTTGTTTAACATCGCTTGTATAGTCATACGTATATGGTGGAGATCATAGCATCGCTGGAGATCAAAAGCTTAAAAAGGTACCACATAACCTTATCCAATAAAGCTTTGATGTCTACAAGACGGGTAAGGAATGTATGTTCACAGATGGCTGCCCTTTAGACTTGAGTAGAAAATAAAATGTTATAGATTTGCAATAGGCCAAAAGCAGAATCTGCTTAACCTCCAAGTACCATTCAACGAAATTACAACTTCCTTTAACTGCGAGGAGACATAATTGCATAAAGTTTCTGGAGAAATCACAATGACTTGTTTTGAAATGCAGTAATATAGTGGCAATATAGAAATTGAAAAAAAAAGTGGAACGAGAAAGAGATTTCACCTTACTCATAACATGATTAATCTTATTCTCAAGCTCTTCGACTGCATCGTTCAACTCAGATAGAAAACCAACTATTTTTGGAGCAGAACTACACAAAAGACATAATTGAGTATTATTGTACATAATATGTAACACAAATATATTGAATTAATGAAAATTCTAGAACATAAGGCATCAACATTACCTATATACAACATCCATTTGTTCTTCTTTTGACAAAGAGTTTATGTCTTTCTTTTGACAAAAATTCTAAGTTATTACAGCGTTTTGTGTTGGGCTTTATCAGCATCTTCCTCAAGTCTCTATCCATTGCTTCCACTAACTCACCTTCCGTCTGCAAAAAGACCAAAATATGTGAACCTTCGAAATATGTTTGTCTTAAAATTGTGAAGAAATAAATGATAATCGGAAGTAAAAGGGTCAGAACGTGTACCTTATGTGACATGCAGCTGGTTAAAACAGGTGAGGAAGCTTCAACGGTGTCGGCGAGGCTCAAAATCATCGGAAGATGAAGAGGTGCAGGAAAGGGTTCTCGGATCTAAGCTTAAAAGATGGAGGATTCTTGGTCAAAGTTTTGTAAGATCTCGAGGGCCGAGATTAGCGACGAGAAGTCGGTGGAAATCTATCGTAGAAGAGAAGGAAAGAAAATCGCCTGAGAGAATTTGAAGAGTCGTTCGGATAAGAACGAGAAGCAGAATGAACATTTTGCTTAATTGGTTTTTAGGTTGATCTAATTTGAACATGTGGATTCATACGTGGACTAATACTATTTTGTGATTGGTTTCAAGAGTGGTTTTATTAAATGACGTGACAAGCTCTCTTGCATTAAGAGATGCATTGTTTGTTATAAAAGAGTAGTTAAGTCTTTGGTTTAGATGGGATGGGGTTATTAGGTTTGTGAAAAAAAAATGGGGTTATTATGTTAAACCAAATTAAATTGTGAATCAACCTAAAACTCGATCCATATATTAAACCAATCTCGATCCATATACAAAACATAAAAAGAAATGGCCGTCGTTCTTATTGATTTCTCTCATGCCCAAAATTTCGAGAGCTTAGAGTCTGAATCAAAGATATAAGAACAAATGAAAGCTTTTTTAGAATCTTCTCTTTTTTTTCAGTAACATAACTGAATGATTTTGGCCTAAACCCATGTGGGTCACAAACAACGACAAGCTTATTCTCAGTAACAAACACCATCGAATATGCAACTTGAAACTTCCACAAGCATCAAGAATCCTCATGAAAAAGGTATTTCCTTAGAAATAGTAATCAAAAGAAGCACAACCTCAGTGTCAGAACTAGTATTGAAAATCAAACCGTTCTTCTCTAAATCGGCTCTCAATTTACTAAATTCCCGTTGTGGGCAACACCAGCAGAGCCAAATTGATAACCCGTGACAAAAGTCTACACGTTCTTGAGCATTGAAGACTTCAATTTGAAGTCGACCGTGAAGTATATGACATGACCGATGTCAATGTCGCTGGGTAATTGGTCGAGTTCATGACTCGGGTCTAAATCATGGCTAAATGGTTGTAATCAGATTTACCCGGTTTATTATTGTTTAGATGGTTAACATTTATTTTGGAAACAGTAAACTGACTAAAACCAATGGTGGTGGGTTATGAGGTTTTTTTTAACACTGGTATTATTCTATTACATATATTATGAGAATTAATACATCGACGATTCTATCAACGGACAATTTTTACCGTTTTATGAAGATCCACGCCTGACGATTCTACATGTTCTATGCCTTCCTCACACTTGATCGGCTTATGAAGATTCATGCTTGGCGGTTGCATCTGCACCACGCTGAAGACCTCATGTAACCTTATCTCCACTAATCTTCATTAATAGATGATAAATCACACTTTCTGGGATTCGAACCCCAGACCTTCTGGTGTAGAAGCATTAATGAACCTTTAGTCAAATCACTGGACCAAGGGGGCTTCTACGGTTATGAGGTTTTGAACTATGAATTCATGGATATATAAGTTTGGAAGTTTCCATTCACACAGATATATACTCTAACTTTTTCATGTAGATTTAGCACAAAACTTTAGTTTAATTTGGACCGCATCTTGTGATATATTATAGTTTTTATGGGGAAATAAATCGTTAACCCTTATTTAATTTATTGTTTTATTGAGATTAATGTGTTCTTCTTTTGGTTTGAAATTTGGGATAAATATCTAATACCGAGTTCTCGTTCATGTTACCATTCCCTATCCACTTGGACTCGGTATCATATCTGAGTCGATGATATATTATAGGGGTTCTTGCTAAACTACATTGAAATTTGAAGTCATTTGCAAAACTATTTTCTCCTTCTCCATTTTTCTGGAAATGACACCAAATTCCCTTTAAACACATGAATATTACGAAAACACCAATTATAAGACTTCACAAAAGAAAAAAAAAATCATCATATGTAAAATTATTTACGATACTATCATCTTCTCCAATTCACCCCAACCACCATTAGTAACCAAATTTCAAGCTCTTATTGCTATACACAACAAATTTCGAGTCATTAATACTCCATATTAGAGTTCACAACGTTTTATTCTCTCATTTCCTCTCCAATTTCATCCAAAAACTCTATAATTCACGTTTAAAAATTTACAAATTTTGGATCTCTTGTGATTTCGGTTATTCTTTCATAAACAAAACTATATTTGTTGGGTATTGGTGTAATTGAAAGTTCTGGGCACTTAACGAAGCTAAAAACGAGCTCAAAACCCGATTTAGGTGGGTTTTACTATGATTCTCGAATTTGAAATATGTTCGTGATTTCAGATTTCTCGTGAAGTCTTATTTCCGGAGCAGACTTCATTTGAATTATGGTGGTCAACAAAGCATATTTTTGCAAGTGAATTTTTTTTTGGCTGCAGTTAAATGACTTTGTTTTCATTCTAGAAATTCTCATGTATATATAAAAAACAATCATCCAGACTTCTCGAGTAGTGTTCGTAAAAACGAGGTAGTTTTTGATTTGACCAAAAAATTGACTTTTCATGAAGACTTCTTATTAAGTATGCTAGAAATGATGTTTGTTTTGCAATTGACCAAATTGTTGACTTATCTGAGACTTCTTGAGAAGTCTGAATTTTTTAAAAAGAGGTATTTTGGGGTTGACAAGAATCTCCTAAATATTAACTGTCGAAAAAAATAATATACAGTGGTGAAATTCGAAGACTTCACGTGAAGTCTGTAGAAAAAGTTCAAACTTTTGGTCAAATACAAAATTACACTGGAACTTTTTGGAGGAGACTTTAGATGAAGCCTGGATACGAAGAAGACTCGTACGAAGTCTCCTTTGCAAAATTACTATTGCAAAAGTACCCTAAAACAATTTCATAAGAAGTGTTTTTTGGAAACATATAGACTTCGTTTGCAGTCTGTGAAAATGAGTTTTCATTTATGAACTATATATTATACTTTTTTATTTTATGGTTCTCAAGTGTGGTATATTATATGAGTTTATTGGACTGAGAATTTGAGAGGATTTGATTTTTTTTCTTTCTAAAATCTTCTCTTATTGGATTTGGCATTTGCTCTAAAATAACAACTTATTGAAAATTAGGGATTTTAACAGTAAAATCTATCAAATAAGATTTGTAGGGATTTGAGAGATAATTTTTAGTTAAACAATAATAATACAAATACCACTTCTTGCAATGCAATTTGAATTTTTTTTTCTAACGTTATTTTTTTAGTTTCGATCTTAAAAAAACAATACTTTTTAAATAAATAAAATAGAAAATATATTAATTGAAAATCAAAAATATTAACAAAAAATCAAAGTTTTAAATTTTTCAGTGTCATCTTTACATTTCAATAGAAAACAAAGTTTGAACAAAAATAAAGACTATATATCATTTTCAATATTTTGTCAATAAAAAAGATCTCACATATCTTAAAATCCCCACTAAAATCCTCAAAATACTTATAATTTTACTAAAATCACCACCAAAATCCTCAAAATCTATTTAAAATTCCATCAAATCTAAAACCTTCCAAATCCTCTAAATATCTAATCCAATAAAATCTTCTTAGTTTCGTTGTTCATGTATTAGTATGAGATATTTAATTTTGATATTTCTTTAGGAATCAATTTCCTTAGATTTTTAGGAATTTAGGTCATATCTGAAGACGTATATGTGAAGTCTTCTGTGAGACTTCATAGGAAGTCTAAATAATGTACTTTTTTAAAAAAAATCATTTTCTGGTTATATATTTTGAGAAAATTATGAGTCTTGTTCTAATATGTGTCTTAATTATTGTTTTGATATTGTAGGAGTATGTCAAGTTTTTGTGTGATATTCATCTTGGATTTAATGTGTAATACAAGCATGTATGATGTCTTAGACATTACATTACATGATAAATGATCATCACTAGTAAATATCATAATGTGTTTTCATTACTCAAAGATAAACGATCATCACTAGTAAATATCAAAAACATTCAAACAACATTATGTCAAAGGTGAAGCAGTCTCTTGTTAAGGCAAATAAAGCAATCATTGGGAAATCTCCAAGCTCTAAGACAATCTCAACAGAAGAAGCCAAAGAAGAAATCAAAGTCAAGCTCTATGGATTTAATATTCGATGCTGCTGCCAACTGTGGGTTAGCGTAGATCCTTAACAAGCTTTTCCCCATCAAAAAAGTATATCCCTTGATTGGTAGCTTCTTCAAGTAAGCTTTGTTCAAAACCGGTAAGCCTCTAGCAGCAAATTGTACATGCAAGTGGATCTGACACAAAGTTGCAGAAGAAGATTTATTGTTTATTCCATTGGCCTAAGCCTTACAATATATGCAGAGAACGTACAATCTAGTTTCCTAATACGGACATATGAATATACTGAATATATTTGACAGACACGTAATGATAGCTTGGTGATTGACTGAATTAAGGCATTGATATCGCCAACACCCCACCCCCCCCTCAAGTTGGAGCATGGAGGTTCGAGATGCCCAACTTGGGTAGAAAAAAGTCAAACTCTTTAGTACCAAGTGGTTTGGTGAATATGTCGGCGAGCTGCTGCTTCGTAGAGACGTAAGCAGGAGCGATTGTGCCGTTAAGAATCTCGTCACGAATGAAGTGACAATCATTGCCGACATGCTTGGTTCGCTCGTGATGTACCGGGTTTGTAGCCAAAGCAATAGCTGAATTGCTGTCCGATACACCAGCATTGGTGTTGGATGAGGAATACCCAAGTCAACAAGCAACCGTTTGATCCATAGGAGCTCCTGGGTCAGATCAGCCATGGATCTGTACTCAGCTTCGGCAGAGGAACGACTTACTGTTTTCTGCTTTCGTGTCTTCCAAGATATTGGTGATTTACCCATTTGAACGAAATAGCCAGTAACCGATCGACTCGTAAGAGGACAAGTTGCCCAATCAGAATCACACCATCCATATATCCTGAAATCTGTTTCAGACTTGAGTAGAATGCCTTGTCTAGGTTTGTTCTTCAAGTATCTGACGACTCGGAGGGCTGCAGACCAATGTTCCTGGCGTGGTTGCTGCAGGAATTGAGCTAAAGTATGCACAGAAAATGCCAAGTCAGGTCTTGTTACCTTGAGGTATACCAATCTACCCACCAAACGTCGATAAGGTTCGCGGTCACGAAGAATTGGGGACGTGGATAATGCCAGTTTCTGATTCTGATATAACGGGAAGGGTGACGGCTTAGCCCCTAGGAGACCTGCTTCGTTGATGATATCTAATGCATATTTTCTTTGGCATAAGTAGAAGCCTGTTGTGCTGCGTGCAACTTCGATGCCTAGGAAATATTTCAAATAACCCAGATCTTTCATATGAAAGCACAGAGATAAATAAGCCTTGAATTCGGAGATTACCTCTTCTGAGTTTCCTGTGATGATAAGACATCGACATATACCAGAATTGACAAATACTTCCCGTTCTTATTGATCGTGAATATAGCATAGTCTGCCCGTGATTGACTGAATCCGTATTTTATCAAGGCCTTTGACAATTTTCCAAACCAGCATCTGGGAGCTTGTCTTAAGCCATACAAGGATTTCCGGAGACGACACACCTGTCCTAGGGCAGTAGCTTTAAATCCTTGAGGAAGCTTCATATAAACTTCCTCGGAAAGTTCACCGTGCAAGAATGCGTTATGAACATCCATTTGATGAACTTGCCATCCACGGCCACTAGCAAGCTGTAAGAACAATCGGACTGTACCCATCTTTGCAACTGGTGCGAATGTGTCGCCATAATCTTCACCCTCGATTTGTCAATTACCGAGAGCCACTAATCTCGCTTTATAGCGTTCCACCGTCCCATCAAATCGAAATTTGACCTTGTAAACCCACTTATTCCCAATTGCCTTCTTGCCTGGAGGTAAAATGGTGATATCCCAAGTGTGATTGAGCGCATGTGCTTCAATCTCAGACCTCATAGCTTTCGTCCACACCTCCCGTTTGATAGCCTGTTTATAAGTTGTGGGTTCGATCTCGAGAGTTATAGCCGCCTGAAAAGCTTTATGAGCTGTTGAGAATCGATCAAGGCTGACATAATCTGTGATTGGATATAACGATGTCGAGAGAGGAGAGGACTTCGATGGCGTCAGTGTTCGGACAGTGTTGGTGACGTAACCTTGAAGATGAACGGAGGGAATCTTCCGACGATGACCACAGCCCAAAATTTCCTGTGCATCGAGAACATGCTCGCTCGGGTCCAAATCAGCGTTGACCACCGGAGGAGACGGTGGTGGCGTGGGAAGCGAGACTGATTGAGCAGGTTTAGGTGCAGATTCAGAACAAGCATTGGCCGATTGATCAGATTCGATCGTAGGTTGTTCACTCTCTGTTGAAGAAGACGAGATTGGCCAGGAGACTCAGACATCGATTGATTCAGAGGAGTTGTTGGGTCTGGTTCTATTGTGGGCTGAGTAGATAGGCCAAAATTAGAATTATCTTCATCAAACCCACAATTCTCAGTCATTGGAGCCCAACACGGCTGGTGTTGTGTCTCATTTCCTTCGTGAGATTGAGACGAGGCTGAGTACGGGAATTCATCTTCAAAGAAGTTTACGTCGCGAGACACAAAAAAATTGTGTGTGCCAAGCTCAAACAGCCTCCAGCCTTTCTGTCCATGAGGATATCCAATGAATATGCACTTTCAGGCCCGAGTTGAAAATTTGTCGTGTGATCGATTCTGGTTGTGTGCGTAGCACAGTGATCCAAGAACACGCAAATGAGAAAGAGACGGAGGCACATTGTGGAGTTTCTCATATGGTGTTTTACCTTGTAGCACTTCTGATGGAGTTCGATTGATCAAATACCCCGCTGTAAGGATGCACTCACCCCAAAAATCTATCGGTAACGAAGCTTGAAACCGAAGAGCACGGGCTACATTCAAGATATGACGATGCTTCCGTTCTGCACGTCCGTTCTGATGTGGTGTGCCAACAAAAGACGTCTCGTGATGTATTCCTTTTTCACGAAAAAATGAACCGAGGCACATAAATTCGGTGCCGTTATCACTACCGACCGTCTTAACCTGAACTGAAAATTGTCGCTCAGCCATAGCAATGTAATTTTTGAGATGGGTATGAGTTTCACGCTTTTCTGCCATCAAGTAGATCCACACACAACGAAAATAATCATCCACAACTGTTAGAAAATAACGTGCACCCGAGAAAGATGGAGTGCGGTAAGGACCCCATACATCCGTATGTATCAATTCGAAAATCCTTGACGTTTTATTAGTGATAATTGGAAAACAATCACGAGTCTGTTTCGCGCAGAGACAAGTATCACACGCTTTATTCAAACAAGAAGAAGCAACAACATCATGAAGCAAAGAAACAACGTGAGCAGAAGGATGTCCCAAGCGATTGTGCCAAAGTTCATGTGACTGACCACGAGTTGACACAGCAGCTAAAGACTCAATGCCACGAAAATAGAAGGTCCCCTCTTCGCGTTTACCCACTCCAGTCGCCATCCTCGTAATGCGGTCCTGAATGACAAGGAAGTGATCAGCAAGTTGAACAACACATTTGTTTTCATCCATTAACTGACCCATTGAGATCAAATCTGATTGCATCTCAAGAACATAGAAGACCGATCGCAGTATTAGATGTGACCCTAGTAAAACTGTTCCTTCCTTAACTGTTACTCGTTCAGTACCATCAGCCAAGATTACAAGAACCGGAGGCATGTCACGCAAATCAGTCAACATTTCAAGTTTGCCCGTCATATGATGTGATGCACCAGAGTCCAAAATCCAAGCAGGGTTTGAGTACTTACCAGACAGAGTTTCAGGTGCGTTGTTCCTGCCAACATTTATGAGTGTTAGAACAGAACGCCACTGGTCTTCGGTAAGTCCGGACACAGCATCTCGGTCTTGGTCAGTGACAACACGATTCGTTGTTGCCGTGACAGCAGAGGTAATCGTCACGGCGTTCGCAAAAGCAACAGAACGAGAAGGAACAACCTTTCCACGTCCTCTGCTCTGTGTGTTACGAGACTTAGGGCATTCGCCCCACCACTCGGGATAACCCACAACTACAAAACAACTCTCAGATAAATGACCAGAACGATTACAGTGTTTGCATACCATGGATTTGTTGTCCCGAGAGTGAGAGAAACGTGGTTTAGTGTACGCCGCAAATGCTGTGACTTCAGATTTCTCCTCACGAGTTTGGTTGTTGTGGTTAAGATCCTCCTCCTGTTTAACCAGGTTGTACGCTTCTTCAAGCGTTGGTAATGGAACTCGCACTGTCAAAGTGGATCGAATAATATGAAAGAGACGATCGTCGAGCCCATACAGGAACTGCTGCACTTGATCTTCATCACGATCCTTCTCGAGTAAGGTGAGGAGGTCGCAGACGCACTGACCACAGGTGCAGCTTCGTGCGGGTCGATAATTGGCAACACTATCCTAAATTTTCGTCAGATTACCAAAGTATTCATCCACCGAGATACCATGATGTTTGCAATTTGCAAGATCCGCCTTAATTTGTTGATTCTTTGGCCCACTTGTGATGGAAAATCTCTTCTTTAAGTGATCTCACAAGTCCTTTGCGTTCTCCCTGTGAGAGATATAAGGAAGAAGAGACGGTTCAATAGTCATCTTAATCCAAGACACAAGAAGAGCATTAACAGGTTCTTGATCTTTGAAATTTGGGGAATCTGTCGCTGGTTTCGTTATGGCTCCAGTAAGAAAACCAATTTTTTTCGCGAGCTTAAAGCAGTCTTGATTGCGCAAGACCAATCGTCGTAATTGCGTCCGTTGAGCAGTGGCTTGGAGATCACCGCACCGGGATTGTCCGCAGCCGTCAAGTCGAAGGGAGAGATGGTTCTCCGCCCTTTGGTTCGTTCGTTGGTTTGGTCGTTCAGATTCGCCATTTGAGGTTGTCGAGTCGGTCGGGTCGTTTCAGTGTTTCGTTTGTGTTTGGTGTTTTTAAAAAATCTCTGGCTCTGATACCATGACACAAAGTTGCAGAAGAAGATTTCTTGTTTATTCCATTGGCCTAAGCCTTACAATATATGCAGAGAACGTACAATCTAGTTTCCTAATACGGGCATATGAATATACTGAATATATTTGACAGACACGTAATGATAGCTTGGTGATTGACTGAACTAAGGCATTGATATCGCCAACAGGATCCACAGATGGTGAGAATACATCTGAATGAAAATTTGGACTGGTTAAAGTGATCAAATTTAAGCAACATCGAACCACCGACACCCATCTCTTGTCGAGCACCAAAGTAGAAAGAAACATAGAGCAACCAATAATCATTGTGAACGACAACAAGAGAAAGCCAATCTTTCCTATGCATACCATCTTTGGAGAAATTTATACCAAGCGCAGGTTCATAAAGCTCAGGAGGAACTTCCTTTGCTGGTAGATTCACTTCCCATGACACATTTGGGTGTCCTTACAAACACAAATTCTCCTTTTCTACATAAACAAAAACCACCAATTTGAAAAACAAAATCAACCAGAAGTTTTCTGGAAAACTTCACAAGAAGTCTGCTAAAGCGCAAAGGTTAGAGTAATAATTGCGATTTTAGTTATTTTTGTTTGGTCGTGAGGGGATAACCCTAGTTTCACATACATTTTGCATTTGTTTGAATTGACTAGGCATGAGCATTTACCCGAAACCCGAAACCCGAAATCCGAACCCGAACCTTACCCGCAAAACCCGACCCCGATCCGAACCGATTTTTCAAAAATATTCGAATGGGGCTTAGGTATAGGTATTTCGGGTAACGGGTAATACCCGAACCCGAACGGAACCTGAACGAGTACCCGTAGTAACCCGAACTTTTACCTTATCTTAAGTAGTAATTATACTACTTTCGAGTATTTTTGATAGTTGAGTAGTTCTTTTATCATTTTTTCGTATAATGAATATTTTTAAATACTTTTGGATACTTTTAGGTACTTTAGATATATTTTATACGATTTTCGAATAGTTTCATATCCTTTTGAATATTTTGTTTGAGTTTTCAAACATTTTTTTGGTAATTTTGGGTACTCGAACCCGACCCGAACCCAATAAGCCCCTAACCGAACCGATCCGATATATAAAAATACCCGAATGGGGTCTTTATCTCTAAACCCGAAAATTCAAAAACCCGAAAAACCCGATCCGTATCCGAATGGGTACCCGAACGCCCATGCCTAGAATTGACAATGCAATTTTGTATTAAATATCAAATTTTGGTGTATTTTGAGCAAAACTCCCTACATTATATTATTTATATATATATATATATATATATATTTCCATATGAATTATAGAAATTTGGGGACAAAAGATGATCATATATACATTATCGTTTTTTTCTGAATAACATAATCATTCAACCGTTAAACTATAAACATTTTTTTGAAACCAGAAAAAGGTCTTTATGCCCCAAACGATATTTTATTTTGGTTGTGAAACCAATAAGAACAATTTTTTTCATGTAACTGTTTGACATGATTATTACCTGGTGGAAACTATAACAGCGAAAAAAGTTGAATTAACTTCAATAAAAACAAAGCATCAACCCATAATTGACATCAGACATCACTGAGTACTTTACTATCACATGAAAAACACACTCACACACACCATTCTTCAATCTCGTTGTGGTTGAAAAAAAATATCAAGGGCACTTGCAGCTTCCATATAACAGAAAAGAGAATTGTTTCTTGGACATCAAGAAACAAGAAGTTGCCGGAAAACCCGCAAGAGAATCCCTCGCATGAGTGGTAGTGCTAGGACGATCTTCCTCCGGTGTCGTTTCTTCCTCAAGGATCATTTCGAGGGTTGTGGCAGAGATGAGGCGGCGCTGTCGTGAGGCTGTGGCACGGTGCGGGGTCACGGCGGAGAATGGAGTCATAGGCTGAGGTGCGAGATTCATCTGCTTGACTGGTCGGTAGACGAAAAGGGTATTTTTTGTATCAACCATTTTGGTCGAAGGGTTTTGTGTTCCTTGCGCTGAAGTAATTAAAGAGTTAGGACTTCGGAGGAGTGAAGGGTTTTTTTCGGTGTTGTAATGGTGAACTGGAAGATGGAGTTTTATGTGTTTATATAGGAGTTTGCATAGACAAAAATTATCCTCCATTATTCTTTTGGGAACTGGTATCATTTGATGGATAATGTTAGGACTTCATTGGCAAGTACTGTAATTTTTGCACAACCATAATTTTGTTTTATACAGCCATACATTTCTTTGTTCTTTTTTTACCATAATTTTTGATGGATAATGTTAGGGCTTTAATTCATTTTCTTTTCTAAAGCTACAAATTTTTTTTGTTCATTTTATCTTTTTGGCTGTAGAAACGGGTGAATTGCATGTAGTGTATCTTTTTATTTTTTTATTGCACTTTTGTACCTTTCAAAAACTTGTTGCAAATCTATATCTTTTAGTTACTATTTGCATGTTAAAATGACAAAAATGCTCTCACCCATATTATCTATCTCTTTTCTATTTTTTTTTCTTTTCTTTATTTTCCTCTTATTCTCTTTCTTACTTTATATTTTTTTTACCCCCTATTTTTTTGACGGCGGATAGGATGCAATAAGTGATGTTTCCGGTCATACCAACCACCGGAATGGATAAAAAATCGGTCGATCTATCGGAATTCAAAAAAAAAAATCCGGACTTGATACGGAAATTGCGTGGATACTACAACATGTGAACCACTATCCATCCAAATCCGTGGATAATACCACGCATGGACCACTATCTATCTAAAAATAACATTTGTTGATTGGCTACTTCTTATCCATGGTAAGTGTTTTTTATGTGAAGTGATCATGATAGTGTCCACGGATAGTCGATTTTGTGGACATCAAGCATGTGAATGGACAGTTTAGACTAGATGTACACAATATCTGCTATTCGTGGATACTAATATGTGTGATCAATATATATCCACTTGGTTCACATTATTGTGATCCGTGGACACAAAACGTGTGTTGATTCCACTGTCCATAAAAAAACAACATTGTATGGATACTGTTAATCCAAAAAGTTCACATTTTTGTAATCCGTGGACACAAAAATATGGTGGTTCAACTGTCCATTAAAAACAACATTTTATGAACACTTTTATCCAAAAAAGTTCACATTGTTGTGATCTATGGACACAAAAAATATGTTGGGAGCAGCTGTCCATCGAGAAAAACAACATTTTATGGACATTATTTTTAATCCAAGAAGTCAAATTATTGTGATTTATGGACACAAAGGTAATTATTTACACTATCAATCCGAAAAACACATATTATGGACACTATTCGCGCGTGTGTACTGTTCATGCGTGGGTTTAAAAAAAATATAAATAAAAAATATGATGGTACTTGCCATCAATCAAAAAATGTACTTTTGTCATAAGGGCATTTTAGACTTTTTAAGATTAAAATAGTACAAAAAGATACAAAATTGCAATCAGATTTTGAAACATACAAAATTGCTATTATTTTTTCAAAATAATATAGTAGGTGCAATTAATTCCTGTAGAAACGAAGTTATTTAAAACATTTACGTGTTGGCTTTGGAAAATCTATGATGTAAATAACTAGATATTTTAAAACCTACACCTAAAATCTACGGCCACAAAAAAAATCAGCCTAAATTCCACCGCATAAATTCCACCGCAAAAACATAGAGCTACAGTTTTAACCAATCATACTCCAATAATAAAATATTGCACAATAATATCAAACTAAAAATAATTTACTACCGTATATTAATTGACGTTTTAATAAGTTTACTACGTAAATGACGTCAAAATAGTAGAAAATCGATTCAAACATAAAATAGGAGTAGTAAAGTATAACTTCTATAAATGAATATTGGATAAACTAATACATTTGCTAACCTAATAATTCTTTTTTATTCTGAATTAAAAAATTATTATACAAACCTTATTACAAATTTAAATTTCGTTAAATTAATGAAATAATGATCTTTTGTTAGTAATTTATACAGGTTTTATACAGTATATCATTGATCAGCTTTATTGCTTAACACTTAATTACTATGAAGGAGGGGTGGCCAAATCCCAAAGATGTAACTGATAAAGATGACAAGAGTAGGCAGTAAATCAATACATACTTGTAGAAATCTTCTATAGAATTAGTGAATTACTAATGTCTTTACTTTTATAGCTGTTGGTAATTGTTTGATACGTGAGTAAAGTGGAACTTTTCTAGTGACAAAAACTAGAGAATTCAATTTAATTATATATGTACGCAAAATAAACTTTTCCAAATACGGTTCCAATCACTCGTCAATTCGTCATCCACGGTATTATGACATTACTTATTACTTTATTAGCGTAAATGTTCTACCATATCACATAATATACTCAAATATTAATTTTGGAATGCGATTTTAATAATTACTCCCTTGGATATACTATAAAAATCAATATTTTAATTATTTTCATCTGAGATAAGTGGATAAAGAATGCATTTGCTTTCAACAAAATTGAATCGACACGTCCAAACAACTTTATGAATTAAATGCATGAGTTTTGGACATATACATCAAAGAATTTTCAAAACTTAGCTAAAAGCTTCTTTCTTCATCCTTCTTCCAAACTCCAAAAGCCAAATAGCGATCGTATTAGGTCATGCTTACGATCTACATAATTATCAAATAACCGACGTAAGCTAGATTACAAGGTTTGCTCTTTTTACGCTTTTTCTGCAACATCTTTGTCAAGATTGTGGCAAAAATTGATGGAAAAAGCTTTCAAACTATATATTTTTGTTTGCTGGTGGATTGTGCCGTGTCTCTGACGACAAATGTGTGAATGGTCCGTCTGTAATATTGACGGCTTTTGGCCCTCTCTTCGGTATTGAGATAAGGCCACAAATACGTGTATATCCAGACTCCAGATACATATATACCGATAGAGATGATTTATTTTTAAACCAAAATAAAATTACGCTCAAGCATATATCAGCTACTCAGATAGACATACATGTCGTGGTCCTTAACTCCACACTGACCTATTATTAGCATAGATGAAGTATAAGAACTAGCTAGTATTGTTCCCTTGAATGAACTTGTACTGATAAACCAAAACTAGAAGCTAGTATAAATTGTTCCCTTGTATTTATGCTCCTACACTTAAAAAAGTTTAAACAAAAACAATTTTTTTTGACAAAAAAAAACAAAAATAAAAACAATTTTTTCTTTTCTCAACATCTAGAGTTAACTAAAAGGGTTAATAAACAACGACAAAAGTGCTTTTCTCTCAAAAAGTGCGATCAGAAAAGTGATACACAAAAGTTCCGTCCTTTTCATCTTCTCCGGCCGGCGTCGGCTTCTCCGACGTCGGTCACAACATTTCCATTTTGCCTTGCATTAATTCTCTCTCTAGTTTGTACAAAGTTTTCATTTAATAATGGCATATCGTCCTTTTAACATCTTTGGTTCTGCAATTCATCCATGGATCGATTCTCTTCCATTAATGGTCTCTGATTGGATTCCCTTCTTGCTATGGATATATCGTAAAACCCAGATTCTTATGAACAACGACTTATGTTGGATTGAAGCATCTGGTCATCAAACAAAATTTCCAGGGCCAAGCGAAGATAATCTGGAATCGAGTACCGCCAGATTCCGAAATTTGTTTCATGACTGCCGCGAGAGTCATTTCCTTGACAGTCGTGTCCTCCTTCTCTCCTCATGGGCGAGTCTACTTCCGACCTTACTCAGGCCACAATCCGTGCAGATCTGTGTCGGCTTATGTCCGTTGACGAACGGTATCAGATTTTCTTTTGTTGAAATACGTTTACATCAATATCACCGAATCATAAGAAACGTATTTCATACATGGATCTGGGATCCGGAAATACACGGCTGTGAATCTGATGTATCATTGGAGTTTGGTTTACATATCTAGAGCAAAGATATTAAGAAAGTTTCCCATGGATACCTTAAGTTTATGGAGTTTACTTTCGAACAGGTTTTAACAGAGATTGATCATCAACTTCTTCCTTGTGGTCCATTATGTCAAGGCTCGTATGGAAATACCGTGAAGGAAGTTGAATTGTCCTTCTTTGGATTAGATCAATCCTCTGTTCCATGGATTCCTCACATCGTGCCTGTTTTGGGTTGCACAAGACTAAGGAGTAATCGAACTACTTTATCAAGTTATGGAAGACCTTTTTCAAAAACATTTCCAACAATATCATCCTCAAAGTTAATTATCAAAGTTATGTCAAGTGCATTTTGGAGTCTCAGCAGCAATCTGTTAGCCAACGAAATTATGAAAGAGGGACATAGCAGATGGAATCTGCTAGCCTATAAGTCTACCGTTCGGATAGCATGGTTACTCTCCACTCTTTCATTGAAATTGTTTCAATTTCTTATATTTGCGAATAACGATTGTTTGGGAATGAATTTGTATCTTGTAAACATTTGTTGATATTAATGTATTTGATTTGCCGGAAAAAAAAGGGTTCATAAACCTAAACCGGTGGTGCAAAATCCAAGAATAAAGCTTATCACTACATGTTATTATGTTAAATAATCTGCATGGTGTTCAAACTGCGGAATGTAAGAATGGAGAATGAATCAATATTTTCCTTAGTTCTCACGAACACTACCTACCTCGAGAAATCATGCTAATTGGTGGAATAGACTTAATACCATAAACTAATAAATTATGCCGGTGCTAAGTTGGGTCAATGTAAAAAAATAACAAATTCGATACGATAATAAAATAATAATTTTTTGAAATCTTTAAATTAATTGAAAAGTGTTTTTGTCCTTATATTTGCTCTCAAAATGGTTGATTATTAATTTATCATTAATGAAATTAGTCTCATTACTAAGTTAACCCTAATTTATATTGATAATTTTATTTATTATATTAGGTTTAAAAATTATTTTATTATAGATATAAGTAAAATTCATATAAAATTAAGAAAATAAATACGAAAATATTTAAAATGATTCTATTTTATTTTAGAAATAAGTACAATCTTATATATAAAAAACTAAGATGATAAATACGAAAATATTTTTGAAATATGGAATTTAGATATTGATAAATATGAATATTATAGATAATAAAATTTTATATAATAAAATTTTATTATTTATAAGAAATTGAATTTGATAAATATAAATAATAGTTAATAACTTAATATGTATATTGATGTTTATACATATATATATATATATATATATAATAAATTTTTATCATAATTAATATGAAAATATATTTACAAAGTAAATTAAGATATTTATATATAAGATTTTAATTAATTAATTATTTTTTGCTATTAGTATTAAATTTATATATAAACTATAAAATATTTTAATAAAAGTTCAAATATAATAATATTTATAATTTTTTATAATGGTTTAACTAGCTTCGATTTAGCTCAAGATTTAAACCGATTGAACTCACAAACACTCGACGACGTTTATTTGAATTTGGTTGAACAAGAAACGATAAATGCAGAAATTAAAGAACACACACGATCTATTAACGTGTTCAACCTCCACAACCAGAATGATTGCAGCATACTCATGCCGGGACCGTCCCCCGAAAATCCACTAACTCTGACGAAAAAGATAACTCCGAAAAATACAATCTCTCTCTATTACACAATTGAATCTCTCTCTAGAACTCGATTGACAAAGATACAATCAATCAACTCAAATATAATTGTATATAAACGACCATCAATCCTCGAGTCTTGAGCTGATCTTGCCAACGACTTTCTTCAACGGTTTCAGCGGTCTAACAGTACCGAGTCAGCTCAGCTCGAGCTCGTCAGTGACGATTTCTATGACGTCGTCTTTGGATTGATCTTCTTGGGCCATGAACAAATCACATTAGCCCAATATGTATTTGGTCGAGCCCAATGACATTAATTCATAACCCAACAAACTCCACCAATGACTTAAGGGTCATTGTGCCTTCATCTCCAAGCTACTCTTTCTTCGTAATTAGTTTCCCGTGGTCTTGTATTTTGAAACCTTCTACTCGGTTTCGAGATGAAGCATCTTCAATGCTTCATTCTCCTAATTCACTGGCATCACCTTAGTGAATATGTCAGCTGGATTCGTCAGAGTAGATATCTTGGTGACCTTAATCACCTTTTCTTCAATCTTCTCTAGAATGAAACTCATCTTAGTCGCCATGTGTTTAGTTCTCTCGTGATATATGTTGTTATTGGATAGTGCAATGGCACTTTGTGAGTCACAATGTAGCTCCACATGTTTCTAATTGTACCTGAAATCCCTGAGTAGACCCATGAGCCATATCGCCTCTTTTGCACACTCGGTCATAGCAATATACTCTGATTCTGTAGTCGACAAGGCCACTATCTTCTGCAGTCCAGACTTCTAGCTAACAGCAGTACTACCCAATGTGAAGACATACCCTGTAATAAACCTTCTCTTGTCCAAATCAGAACCAAAATCTGCATCACAATATCCTGTCAAGACCAGATCATCTCTTCTCTGAAACACAAGTCTACTACTTCCTAATCCTTTGAGGTATTTCAGAACTCATTTCACTGCCAGCCAGTGATCCTTCAAGGGCTTAGCCATGAACCGACTTACCATACCAACAAGATAAGCTATGTCAAGTCGAGTCCCCATCATGGGGTACATAATTCTCCCAACAACACTAGCATATGGTATTGAACTCATATACTCAACCTGCTCTTCAAGTTCCTTTTCAGTAGCAGCCATTAACTTGAAATGAACACCCAAAGGAGTTCTAACCGGCTTGGCTTAATCAAGTTGAAACAACTTCAAGACCTTTTCAATGTACGCCTTCTGAGATAACTCCAGCTTGTGCTCTATTTTTTTTATGCTTATTTCCATGCCAAGGATCTTCTTAGCACTGCCCAAGTACTTCATTTCCAACACTTCACTCAGCTTCCTTTTAAGATACTCAATCTCTGGCTTGTTTCTAGAAGCCACAAGCATATCATTTACATACAACAACATGTAGATGTATGACCCATCAGTGAGCTTCTTTGCATAAACACAGCTATTCAGGTTGCTTCTAGTGAAATTCATCTTCATCATGAATTCATTGAACTTCTGATTCCACTGCCTTGGACTCTGTTTCAGACCATACAGTGACTTCTTCAACAAACAAACATGCTCAGATCTCCCTTTCTCAATATAACCTTGTGGCTGAGACATCTATGTTGTTTCATCTAACTCACCATGTAAGAACACCGTCTTAACATCAAGTTTTTCAAGATCCATATCCTCATAAGCCACAATCTCCAGAAGAACTCTTATTGACACATGCTTGACCACATGAGCAAATATTTCATTATAATCAATGCCCTCTCTTTGTGAATACCCCTTGGCTACAAGCCTAACTTTGAACCGTGGTTTCTCAACTCCAGGAACCCCTTCTTTCCTCTTGTAAACCCACTTGAAACCGATTACCTTGCCACCTTTAGGAAGCTCCACCAGATTCGAAGACTTATTCTTAGATAAAGACTCTATCTCTTCATCCATTCCTTCCTTCCAAGATCTCCAATCAGCATCTCTAGTAGCCTCTGAGTAGTCCTCTGGTTCCAGTTTATCTCCTGCTTCAGTAGTCAAGAATACATTCTCCACCATTTGACTTTCTCTATATCTCTTTGGCAAACTTGTTTCCCTCCTGACCCTATCCCTGGTAAGAAGATAAGAGCTCAAACCTGTGATGCCTTCTATTTCCTGATCCTGCAGTTCCTGATTCTGCAGCTCCTGATCTTGAATATCCTGATCATGTTCCATATGATCAATATCTTCCTCAGACTCCAGCAGCTCAGCATCACCCTCGCTGCCATCTGATGGTTCAGCATCAGAGTCATGTCCATGACTCACTTGCAGCTCCACCAACTCTGCATTATGTTCATCTACACATGGCTGAGACTCAGCTCTCTTACTGTTCTTGTACAACTGATCTTCCTTGAATATAACATTTCGACTTATGACACACTTCTTTTTATTTAGCAGCCACACATTGTGCCCTTTTACACCATCTGGATAGCCCACAAAGACTCTTTCTTTTCTCTAGGGTTGAGCTTTCTATCATCAGAATGAACATAGACAATGCTACCAAAACGTTTCAAATAAGAATAGTCTAGGCCATCCTTATTGTACCAGACCTCATCAGGTAGCTTGAAACCAATGGCTGTTGAGGGTGACTTGTTGATCAAATGAACAACAGTTGATGCTGCTTCAGCCCAAAAATATTTTGATAGACCAGACTCACTCAACATGCTTCTAACTTTGTCTATTATTGTTATGTTCATCCTCTCTGCTACCCCATTTTGTTGAGGAGTGTAAGCCACAGTCTTATGTATGGAAATTTCCTGTTCTATACACATAGTATCAAACTGGATGTTATAGAATTCAAGTCCATTACCAGTCCTTAGTTTCTTAACTTTCCTTCCTGTTTTATTCTCCACCATGATTATCCAATTATTAAACTTTGTAAAAGCTTCATCTTTGGACTTTAGAAAACTTATCCAGACCTTCCTGCTATGATCATCTATGATGCTCAGGAAATACTGACACCCACCAAGAGACTTTGGGACATACGAAGAGCCCCACAAGTCTGAATGTATGTAGTCTAGGATCCCACTTGATGTATGCTTGCCTGTCCTGAACTTCAGCCTATGAGATTTCCCAAAAATACAATCTTCACAAAAAGCCAACTGAGTAACCCTTTTACCATCCAGTAGACCTCTCTTTACCAGAAGATCCATGCCCTTTTGACTCATGTGTCCCAGCTTACTGTGCCATAGTCTTGGGTCATCTTCATTTACCACACTAGAACAGACCATCTATGTGGTTTTGGACCGTTTTTCACACAAGAAATACAGTGATTGATTTCTTTTACCTTGCAGAATTACTTTGCCGTTTCTCTTTATCTTCATAAGACCATCTTCTGAACCATAAGTACAGCCCTGCTCTTCCAATGTACCAAGTGAGATGAGATTCCTTTTTATTCCTGGTATAAACCTAACATTAGTCAATATGACCTATGAATCATCTTCATTGATGATCCTTACAGAGCTAACACCTTTAACCTCCGACATGGTGTCATTTTCCATCCTCACAGACCCAAATTTCTTCTCATCCAGCTCCATGAACCAGTCGCTTCTCCAAGACATGTGAAATGAGCAACGAGTATCAATAACCCATCTAGACTTTAGGTCTATGTCTGTTATACTCAGAACTTCATCTACACACAAAACTTCCACATCAACATCTTCTCCATTGTTCACAAAGGATGTTTCTCCATGTTGTTGTCTCCCTCTGTAGTTCTGATCACTCTTCTTTGGACACTGCATTTTGAAGTATCCTTTTTCTCCACATAGCCAACATGATTTCTTGGACTTATCCTTCTCTTTATCTTTACCTTTCTGTTTCTTTGAATCTGTAGAATGAGCTTTCCCTTCTGACTTTGACTGATACTGAGAAGACCTATCTGTAACATAGAGACTTTCAGCTACTGACTTCTGATCTTTTCCATTTAGGCCAAGCTCAAGTTCTTTAGACTTAAAACCAGAGATCACATCCTTCATAGTCAAACAGGTTTTGCAGTATCTAAGAGTATCCTTAAGACCAGCATATTGTGAAGGTAGTGACATCAGAAACATGACTGCCCTCATCAGAAATGACCACTTCAGCATTCTCAAGATCCGCAATCAATTTCAGAAACTCATCGACATTCTTTTAAATAGACATACTAGACTTCATGCTAAAACCAAACATCATTTGTTTTAGATGAATCCGACTTGTCAGAGTATGATGACTAAACAATTCATCAAGAGAATTTAGCATACCGAGCACAGTCTTCTCTTTGATTACCTTCCTCAGGACGTTGTTTGTTAAACTCAAAATGATCGTACTCCTAACCTTTCTTTCCTTCTCCACACGATCATCTTTCTTGTCAGCTTTCTCGTCTTGATACGCCTTCGTATCATCAGCTATCTTCTCCTCTTCCAAATAACATGAAAGATTCAGGAGATCCATGTGAGCAAGAAGCTTCTCCTTCCACATGACATAATCACCGGTTCCATTGAACTTCTCACTCTCATGCTTAGATGACCCCATCGAATTCAATCGCCTTTTTCCTCTAACGAGGCTCTGATACCACTTGTTGGAAAACCTTCTAACTCGCTTTGATTTAGCTCAAGATTTAAACCGATTGAACTCACGAACACTCGACGACGTTTGTTTGAGTTTGGTTGAACAAGAAATGATAAATGCAGAAATTAAAGAACACACACGATATGTTAACGTGTTCAGCCTCCACAACCGGAATGAATGCAGCCTATTCACGCCGGGACCGTCTCCGGAAAATCCACTAACTCCGACGAAGAAGATAACTCCGAAAAATACAATCTCTCTCTCTGTTACACAATCAAATCTCTCTCTAAAACTCGATTGACAAAGATACAATCAATCAACCCAAACGCAATTGTATATAAATGACCATCAATCCTCGAGTCTTGAGCTGAACTTGCCAACGACTTTCTTCAACGGTTTCAGCGGTCTAACAGTACCGAGTCAGCTCAGCTCGAGCTCGTCAGTGACGATCTCTACGACGTCGTCTTTGGATTGATCTTCTTGGGCCATGAACAAATCACATTAGCCCAATATGTATTCGGTCGAGCCCAATGACATTAAGTCATAACCCAACAGTATCATTGGAGTGTCGTATTATTTATCTTTTGTGAATATCGTGTTTAAAGAGTTGATGCTAATTAATCCATGTAAAATGGCAATCTAGCCTATTCAGGTTTTCATCAGGTATATGTACGTGTATACCAAAACAGTACCGTACTCGGTATAGAAAAAAAATGTTGCGATTCATTGTTATGTGTTCGTTATGCTTTTTCTTACTACATGTGTTCGTCACGCTTACGGTCTAGTTATCGAAGAAACGTCCGCGTGAAATTTGAACAAGAGGCCGATGGCAAGATTACAAGGTTCGCTCTTTTTACGCTTTTAATGCTGTTTCATTTTCGGAACTATATTATAGTGGACCCTCCAAATTTAGAAAATAAAAAGATGAAGTTTGGTTGTTTCTGAAAAACCTTTGTCTCGATTAGGGCAAAAATTGATTGCAAAAAGTTCTAAAAGCTTTCTTTTGGCGGTGGATTGTGCCGTGTCTCTGAAGGCAAACATGACAGAGGTCCGTCAATAGCAGTGACGCTTTTTAGCCTCCGTTGCCGTATAGAGATAAGGCCACAAATACGTATACACAGAGTATATATATATATATATACTAATTAGGCTGAAGCATTGAAAGCCAAAATAAAATTAAGCTCAAGCCATATATCAGATAGATAAGGCGTGGTCCTCAGATCTTCATGAGGGTGTTACACGTAGTATACAAATGACCCACCATATCCTATTTCATTTCGCTATTGATAACTACTCTTCCAAGATTTAGTTTGATTTTGTACATAACGCATATGGATCCGTATATGTTTATATATCAGGTTGTGTATGGATAAATATGCTAATAATGTGCATCAAAAGCTTGACTTAGTTATTACTTTCCTTATGGGGTAAGGTGGCCCCAAGTTAAAAAGGTGGTCCCAAGTATATACGAAAATAAACATAAGAGCAACCACATTAGTGTTATCCAATATGGGTTTCTTATAAATACTTTATTAATATTTTTGTCAGTTAGGAATAGTTAAGAACCTTTGTTTATTTGACTCTTCCATTAGCGTTATCCAATTTGGAGTTTTTACAATTAAAAATATACTAGATTTTGACCCGCACTTCTAAGTGCGGGTATAATTTTCTTTACAAATTTTACTTTTTATTCATTTTGTTAATAGTAGTTTAGATTTTTAATTATGTAATCTAATTTTGATTATAATTGTTTAACCAACATTATAAACAGTGAGTTATCAATTTAGTTTTTTTTTTTAAATGAATTATGTGTTATTTGGAGGAGATATATCGTAAGGATTAAGAGATTAAAATAACGATTTCGCATTATATATTTTAATCTGTGTTGTATCGTAAGATCATAGTTTGGAAAAATATATATATGTGAAAACAACTATTGTAAAAGTTATGTGGTATATGTTTAATTGTTATTTTATTTATCTAAAATATTATTTTATAAAATACATGTTGTAGTCGTATATATAATTTGCAAATTTGATGGAACTATCCGTTAAAAACTTCATTCAAACATAAAGCATAATTTGATGCTTCAAATATTTGAATAATATAAGTATGAAATCATTTTAATATTTTATTAATTTTAAAATATATCAACTGAAATTATTTACTACAGTATATGCGAATTTTTTTATAGAAAATTTATAATCGAGATTGGCTAATTAATTTTTCAACCCGTTTAATTAATTACATATTTTTCAGTTTGATGGAAAAACCTGCTAAAAAGTACAATCGTAAAAACATCAATCGTAATATGTATATATATATATATATATATATATATATATATTTGAAACAAAATAAAGAGATATTAAAATATATTATAAATATATTTTGAATTAAATCATAAATTAGAGAATCTTAATTTATATATAATAGTTGATGTATAAATTATTAATTATATTTATCAATTAATTTGTTTTGATTTTAATTAATTAGGAAAGCGAGACCCATTAGATTTTGGTTGTTTGGCTACATGTTTAATAATTGTCTTGTTTGGAAACATGGATTGTAGAGATAATAAATAAAATATAAATTGTTTTACAGTTTTACCCTTAATGAATGTTACAAATCCTAATAATATCAAGGGCAAATTTCGGGAACAACATTTATGTACCATGGCAAACCTTCCTGTTTTAATAGATTAGATATTATCAAAAGTTTTATTTGAAGTTGAGGCCCATCTTTAGCATTTGTATCATCTTGCTTCTTTGTAGACTCAGTATCAGCAGAAGAATCATTATGTTGTGTAACACCATTGCTGACTCATGCCTTACCAGATTCATCCTTAGGTGCATCAGTTGGTGTAGAAATTACTGCTGCTTCCTGTTCACCCTGCTGATTGGAAAATAAAAAAACAATTAACAATCTACTTGAGCAGTTTTATTTCTCAATGCTGATTTAAGGGAAGAGAAACATGCCTCTACTTCTGCTTTCTTTGCTATATGATGACTTTGACTATCCTGCAGGGTAAGAAAATGGGAGAAGGTAATAAGAGCATGCAACATAACTGGACGACCAAAAGATGAGGTAGTTCGACAGAAAAACGAGTGACAAATAAAACTGGCTGGGTAGAGAAATAGACGAGAAGGCCTACCACTTTTTCATTCTCAACAAATTGGTCCTGCTGCAAAGCACTGAATGTCCCTTCACAAATCGAAGCCACTATCTTAGTATACTTATCTAAAGAGACACCAGATGATTCCACTGCTTCAGTCAGATACTCTTGGAGCTGGCTAGCAGTATTACTAAGAACTTGTTCTGCCAACCTCCGTGCTACTTGGGGAACCTGAGGACAAGTTGAAAGAGTTAACAAAAGAGCATTGGTTGCTGAAACATAACTAGCAAGACCATCAATGTATCACCTCATCATCCTTTCTAACATAATGCAGAATTGGTGAAAGCATCCTTGGAGTTAGATCCTCGCTTTCTTCTAAAACAAGTTTCATAATTTTCTCCATATATGAAAATATGTTCCCTGTATGATGGTCCCTGACAAGGAAAATAAATTAATCATCAGACAAACATGATATCGAGGGAGGTGTTTGTTCAGCATAGATGCATTATTAATCACTATAGATACGGATGAATATCTGGAAGAATATATTCATTACACTAATCAAAATCTCAACACCATTGCAATAGATTCGCAGAGCCTAATGAATCGAAAAGATGCAGAACAACAGTTAAAATCCATATCGAGAAATCCACACTAAAGACATGCACACACTTAGGAAGCCGAATGAGAACATCAAGAGGAAGAAACAGAAAAGATATAGCGGAATGGTGAAGGAGCTTACGTCAAGGATAGAAAGAAGCTCATCGAGTGAAGAAGGTGGGTCAATAAGCTTTTCCCCTGCTTCCAGAATCAGTTTCTCAACATCTTTAGCAGAATTCGACATGACTCACTCTTCTTTCTCTTCTCTCGTTTCTCACTACAATTAGATCTCTACAAACCCTAGATTCAGAAACACAGCACGAAAAAACCCTAAATCCTCCTTCAATTCCAGAAATGGAATAGCTGGGAAGGCGGATTAAGCGAAGAAATCCCCTCCCCACTAATGTCACGCTGACACGTGGCTAAGAAACGGGTTCTTAAAATCCTTAGCTAAGGATCGAGCCTAAACAATTACACACTAATTCATTTAAAAAAAAAATCCATTTTCCCTAAGAATCTGAACCCAAATACCCTTAAGAAACCCCAATGGACTTGGTCTAACAATAATGAAGTTACGCAAACAGTGAAATACCAGACACCAAATTGCTTTGGCTTTCAGGCAATGTGATTCTTAAATGTCTCAATCTACCGGTTAAATATTCTCACTCCAAGATTTAACAAAGATTTCAAAAAGGTTGGGTTTTATTATTTTTTTTTTATTTTGCTAAAAATGTAAATTTCATTATAAAATGAAGGTTCTGGTGTTATAAATTGTTTGAACAAAATGTTAGACGTAAGAAATTGATCCAAAGCAAAAAAAAATGCAATTGATACTTTGATTTTTTTGTTTGGTAGCAGCTAAATCAAAATAATGATAAAACACTTGATTATCCGACATAAAGAATAAGTAGAGTAGAAAACAAAAAACGAACTATAAAGCTGACTCCAGAATCGCCAGCTAAGATCTAGGAAGCTTTTTCACTCGACAACCCATTAAAAAACTAGTCCTCAATGATGATAAGAGAGACCCGATCAAAAGACTATCCTCCACATCTAAGGATCGACGTTCAATTGACAAGCCTAGATCCGACACTAACAAGAGACTAATCTAACTAACAAAGTTTAATAGTGGTTGTTCTGTTTACCAAGTTTTTTCCCGGAAGTCGCCTAGCCTAGAAACCACACATCACCACTCTGAAACCTTACTACCTCCTCCAAAATTATAAGAACTTAATTTAAACCCTATCTAGCTACCAAAACACCAATGTCTGACAAGACACATGCACCAACAAAATCAACCACGTGCAAAATTTGGATCCCCGGTATATCCGGATAAAGTAAAGCAAAACCGGATGAAGACGACATATGCCTTCACCCACATGAGCAAAAAGTGATACACCACTCCACACCAAAGATCCTTGCCGGCAAAAGAGGCAGTCGAAGAAACTGAAACTGCAAAGGTACCAAGAGTGAACAAAACCAAATCTTGCCGGCGAGAGGCAGCACGATACGCCACACCAGGGCTCACCCACCGGACCCTGCAGATGAAACGCCAAAAATCTCCATGTTGGAACAATTTTTTAATAAAGACATGTTAAAAACATGGGCTTTATTAAAAATTGTGTTTGTGTGAAAAGAAAAGAGTTAAACCCATAAAGAATTGTGGGAATGAAAAGTTTCCAATTTGTGGAAACTTGGAGGACAAGTTTGGGTGCGGCCCAAGTTGAAAAGCTTGGTGTACAAGTCTGCGAACTTGCTGCACAAGTCGATTTATTTCCTAAACCGAGCCTCCTCTATAATCATATATATAGGAACCTTAAGCCTCTCTTGTAGAGCATCCTCAATGAAAATCACACAGAGTAAAACTCAAAATAAGTTCCTTCAATTCTCTTCTGTTTTAGGTTAATGTCTAATTCGAGAGTATCATAGTTCATTATGTTCGACATAACCGATATCGAGTGTTGCGATACGGTTTTCTATGATTGTATCATGAGACACATGAATCTTGATTTGACCTGTCACACTACGGGTGATTCTTTGAGTTAAGGAAAGAGATCAAATTTCGCCTCCATATATTCTAATTTCTACTCCTTTTGTTAAATCGTTTTGATATCGTTTTCTTAACGCTTATTGTTTATTCGTGATTAAATCGCTTTTATCGTAGTGCACTAAATTTTGGTTCTATAATCTTAACTCAAATAATCCATTTTCGTTTTACGAACATCAAACGGATTTTAATCACGAGTAAATAAACGTTTTCAAACGATTTATCTTCCGCTTATGATACTAATAACGTTATCAATGATAATTCTAGCGATTGGGATTCATTAATGTAGAGGCGGATTTAAAACCAGTTTCCAAAATGGTTTTAGAAGGTTTTCTAATAAAACGCAGCATACATCGCAAATCGTTGCGTAACGATCTTCATGATTACTTTTGTGCGTTTCATACAAGTTTATTGATTGCGATCGATAAACTATTTCACTGCGATTTATGAATGGTTTCAAACCGTTTTGTTAAAATCACAGTTTATGGAAAATAAACTCGATTATGAAACGCGTATTAAGATTTGACGAACGCTCTGTGGAGGTTTGATGTTGAGAATGCACTTTAAGCGGTTCTAATTGGTCGATATTGGCTATCTAAATTACGATTTAATTCCATATCGAAATATTATACGATTTAAATTATCTGGGATTTAATCATTACTAATTGGATTTTGTGTTTGTTCCTATTTTAGGATGACTAATGAAGCACAAAACATCTCCAAAGTGGCTGAGACAATGAGGAGACGACTGGCATGATGGTCAAAGTTCCACCTGGGAACCATGTCCCTCCTCCCAAGTTCGACGAGCAACTGAGGGACTAACGTTTAAGAATTAGAAGAAGAAGATGCTTTTCTAGCTGACAACGCTCAACCTGTAGAAGTATCCAAGTGAGGTGGTACCTGTCCTCCCAGAAGACAACACCAGTCTGCATGCTCTCGCAAGTGTTGATGCTCAGAGACAAGGCGACTACCTGTGCAAAGGCTACATCTAGAATCGCCTTTATCAATCTCTGTAGGAGGTGCCTAACAATGTTGAATCCTCTAAGGAAATGTGGGATGATTTAGACAAGAAGTATCGCATCGAGGATTCTGGTACTCAGAAATTCACTGCGGCGAAATTTCAACAGTACCAGATGGTGGACCAAGACCACTAATCGAGCAAGTTGGAGAAATCCATAAACTCCTTCGTGAAATCAAGGCTGGAGGTATTGAGTTGCGTGAGACATATCAAGGATACTGCATCATTGAGAAGCTTCCTTCTGGATGGCCAGACTTCAAAAACTACCTCAGGCTTAAGAAAAAGAAGATAAGCCTTAAAGACTTGATTGTGAGACTTCGTGTGGAGTCTACAAATCGAGAACAAATTGAAAAAGGTGTTCATATTCGTGAAAACATGAATATGGCTGAACACCAAAACCATAAGCAAGGCAAGTGGAAAAACAAAGAACGCTTTGATAAAGTCAAAGGGAAGATGCCACCAAAGAACTCCCAGAATTTCAAGAACAAGAATGGTCAGAATGGCCAAACCTCTCAAAGGTTCATGGGGACGTGTAACTTTTGCGAAAAACAAGTCACATGTCCTTTGAGTGTCGTAGGAAGAAGGCTCAAGCTAACTTGACCGAAGCTGACATGAGTGCCATAGTCACCGAGGCTAACATTGCTGAAAGCCACCCAAAGACTTGGTGGTTTGAAACAGGAGCAACGAGGAACATCTGTATGAATCGAGAAATGTTCTCAACCTACACAAAGAACAAGAGTGATGATACACACTTGATGGAAATTATGTGACTTCAAAGATTGAAGGTCACAGAAAGGTTGTTCTGAAGGTCACCTCTGCACAAGAGCTCACTCTTACGAATGTGGTCCTCGTGTCGGACATGCACAAGAATCTGATCTATGGATCTCTTATGAGCAAGCATGGATTCACCATCAAGCTGGAAGAAGACTAGCTGATCTTATCCAAGAATGGAATGTTTTTGGGAAAGGGTTTCGTTTGTGATGGGTAGTTTAAGATGTCTGTTAAGGCAGTCATTCGTAAAACCGTTGTAACTGAGGTTTCTACCTCAAAGAACCTTAAGATGAATGAAAAGAAACCATTTGCTTATGTTGCGGAGTCATTTAATATTTGGTACTAACGTCTAGGACATGTTAATTTCAAGTATATGAGTAGATTGATGAACATGAACTTGATTCCAAAAAACAAGGTAAGCAAAGATAAATGTGAAGTTTGTGTCCAAGCCAAACTCACAAAAACGCCATCACCAAGTGTAGAAAAAACAACCGATCCTCTAGTTTTAATTCACACAGATTTTTGTGTTAAAATTTATGAAAACTAGAGGTGGAAAGAAGTACTTCTTAACTTTCATAGACGATTGCACTAGATACTGCTATGCATATATATTACGATGTAAAGATGAAGCCTTGGAGAAATTCAAAGAGTATAAACTCGAAGTTGAAAACCAACTTGATAAAACAATCAAAATGGTTAAAATTGAACGAGGAGGTGAATATAATTAACCTTTCGATACGTTCTGTAGAGAACACGGTATCATTCATCAAACTACCGTCCTTACTCACCAGAGTCTAATGGAGTTTCAGAACGAAAGAACCAAACTCTTAAGGAAATGATGAATGCAATGTTGCAGGAATCTGGGTTAGCCCATAACATGTGGGGGGGGGGGGGGGAGAAGCGCTGCTTACCTCTAGTTAAATCCTGAACAAAATACCACACAAAGTAACTGGAAAATATCAATATGAAATTTGGAAAGTAAAGTACCTTCGTACAAGTACCTGAAAGTGTGGGGGTGCCTCGAAAAAGTAGCAGTGCCACTTCCACAAAAGGTCACAATCGTACCTAATACGGTAGACTGCATATTCATCGGATATGCACATAATAGTAGTGCCTATCATTTTCTGGTACATAAATCAAATATACCAGATATCCATGTGAACACGACAATGAAGTCAAGGAGTGCTTCCTTATTCGAAGAAGTAATTCCATGCAAGGATAAGGGAAATTCTAAGAGAACTCGTGATGAACGAGATGCTAGCCACGAGACAAGCACTTCTGTCACTTCTACAACGAAGAAGCAGAAGTAGAAGAAGAAATTTAACTTAGAAGAAGCAATAGATCTCGTAAAGAAAAGACATTCGGTTCAGAGTTCTTAGCGGAATTTTTAGCAGAAAGTGGGCCAAGAACTTTTAGCGAAGCCATGTCTACACTTGATGCACCTTCATGGAAAGAGGCTGCAAATAGTGAAATCAATTCCATTATGCAAAATAATACATGGGTGAAAATAGTGAAATCAATTAACTTGTGGTGCAAGGATCCGATAAAAGAAGGGTTGGATTACATTGAAATCTGTTCTCCGGAAACGAGAATAACTTCAATTCGTATGCTGATTAGAATTCTAGAATTAAAAGATCTTGAAATCCATCAAATGGATGTAAAACTGCCTTCTTAAATGGAAATTTAGAAGAAGAAATCTACATGAATCAACATGAGGGTTATTCTGCTCCTGGGCAAGAGAAGAAAGTGTGTAAACTTGTGAAGTCATTATATGGACTTAAACAAGCGCCGAAACAATTGCACAAAAAGTTTGACAATGTAATGATGTCAAATGGCTTTCACACTAATAAATGTGATAAGTGCATATATATCAAAACTACTCCTCACAGATACATTTTGCAATTTTTGTATGTCGATGACATGCTCATCATGAGAAGCAGCAATGATATAATCCAAAAAACTAAGAATATGCTTAGTGTGAAGTTTGATATGAAAGACTTGGGACTAGCAGATGTAATTCTTGGAATTAAGATCATTCGAAATTCCGAAGGAATAATCATGTCTCAAGATCATTATCTGAAAAGATCTTAGAGCGGTTTAAGAACTACTCAAATGGGATAGCAAAGACTCTGGTCGACCCTCAACTTCATCTGACAAAGAATTTAGGTGAAGCAGTATCACAAGTGGAGTATGCAAGAGTGATCAGGAGTCTTCTGTACTTGACGAATTGTACTAGACTCGATTTAACGCACTCCATAAATGTACTAAGTCGCTACACGAGTAATCTAGGTCATACTCACTGGAAAGTCATAACTAGAGTGTTGAATTATCTGAGAAATACCAAAAATTATGGGCTTCATTTTGGAAAAGAACCAACAGTACTAGAAGCGTACAATGATGCTAATTGGATCTCAGATTCAAGAAATTCCAAATCTACAAGTGGATATGTTTTCACTCTTGCTGGTGGAGCAGTATCCTGGAAATATTCCAAACAAACACTCATGTCCAGATCAACCATGGAGTCAGAGTTCATAGCTTTAGAAAAAGCTTCAGAGGAAGCAGAATGGCTTTGGAACTTCCTGGAAGATATCACGATGTGAAAAAAACCAGTGTCAGCTTTACGTGTACACTGTGATATCCAGTCGGCTATCTCTCGGGCATTGAGTAATCTATATAATGGCAAATCTCGTCATATACGAAGAAGACATAAGACCATTAGACATTTGATCTCAAGTGATGTACTCACGATAGATTACATCGAGTCGGCTGATAATTTAGTGGATCCGTTCACAAAAACTTGCCGCGAGATCAAATTTTGAAATCATAAAAAGGAATGGGTTTAAAACCTATGAACAAAGATGGACACCCCACCTATGTGACTGGAGATCCCAAGATCTAGGTTCAAAGGGAAAACAAAATTAAACTGATTCAAGATTGAGCACTATAACTCTGCCCATTTCCTATGATGATAAAGTAGCATTATATGTGTGTAATGAGGCACTACAAGAAAACAGACCATTACCGAGGGAAAAAACCGACGGATATCCGTCGGAAATTGTCATTTCTGATGGATTTCCGACAAAAAAATTCCGTCATTTCTATTTCGTCGGAAAAAATTATCCGTCGGTTTTTCGTCAGTAAACCGACGGATTACCGTCGGAAACAAAACCGACGGATTATCGACAGGATTTCGACGGACATAATACCGACGAATTTCTGACGGTATATCGACGGAATATTACCGGCGGAATTCCGACGGATAAGTAAAAAAAAAAAAAATATATATATATATATATATATATATATATATATATATATATATTTCGAAAATTAATTATTATTATTATTTAGAAATATAATAAAAACAGAAATTTATTAAAATTTACTAAATATATTTCATAAATATTTCAAAATGTTTTAAAAATTCTTAAAAATCTTTTAAAATTTTATGAAAAGTTTCTAAAATATTAAATAATATTTAAAATATTTATTAAATATAAAATGTGAAAAATGTTTTTAGAAAATGGTTTTTACAGTCCTGACTCTTGTGGTCAAGTGGTTGGGGACGGGCCTTGGACGCTACCATGTTCCGGGTTCGATCCTCCTGCCATGCAAAACTAAGTCACATTTGTTTAGGACACCTACATGGATATGGGCCCATTGCTTTCGGCCCATTTGAATACCCGGAGAGAGGGTCTATCCATGGGCTGCACCTCCCCTTGGGGATTAGTCTGAGCCCCTCCATAGGCTCGGGATACCCCCAGGTTAATAAAAATAATGGTTTTTACAAGATAAAAACGTTTTACAATTCAAAACAATTTTAAATAAAATTCCAAAAATATATTTCATGTTCATAAAAATATTTCAAGAGTTTTACATGTTTTAAAACGTTTAAAAACGTTTTCCAAAACGTTTAAATCGGTTTTAACAAAAAAAAAATTAAGAAATCAAAATATTCATACCCAAACAATCCAAAATCTTAATAACTAATATTCAATCCATCATTCTCAACCTAAACTACCTTTCAATCTAGACATGCAACCATTTCCTAGAATCCTACAACCTAAACAAGAGATTTAAAAGAAAATCAATTGGTTGAAAGGATCACTTACATGTTCATGATGAATTTGGCGGTCGGATTTGGTGTTTCACGGTGAGAAACCGGCGAATTTCTAGAGAGAAGAACGGAGATGGCGAGAGATGAGAGAGAGACGTTTCAGAGAAATGGAGAAGAAGAAGTTTGGTAGAGACAATTAAAAACGATTTTCGACGGAAATCCGTCGGAAATCATTTACCGTCGGTTTTCCGTCGGAAATTTTTGGCGGTCCAATTGATTTCGCCAAATTTTGGCGGTTACGCCAAAAATTTTCGTGAAAAAGGCGCCATAATTTATGACGGAAAACCGACGAAAAACTGAGGGAAAACCGACAGAATTCCGTCAAAAATTTCCGATGGAATTCTGAGGGTTTAGGGTTTAGGGTTTCAATTAGGGTTTTGACTTTGACATTTTATAATGTTCACATTTATATGCAACAATAACATTGAAGTTTTTGATTATACACCTCAGTTTAAAGAAAATTATAAAAATGAAAAGTTAGATAAGGTTAGACACTAACTACGTCTTAACCGTTATTATATACTACGAAGTGTTTCGGTCTGACGTGTTATAATTTTTTTCTAATCATATAAACCATGTCATTTGGATCAGATATTGAAAACTAATAGTACAAACTATCATTACGTTAAATACTAAGAGGCTTTACGATTATCTATTTCCCATTCCGAAACCCTAAGCCCTAATCCGTCGAAAATCCGTCAGTAATTATCGACGGATTTCCTTTGGAATAATAAATATCGATGGATTTCCGTCGGAAATATAAATATCGACGGATTTCCGTCGAAAATATTTAAAAAAAAAAAAAAAATTCGCACCATGTGAGGTTCGAACACGGGACGCCTTGAGGGCTGGTGGTGTTTAATGACCAATTGAGCTAAGTAGTACATTGTAATTTTGATACAATTTGTTTTTCTAATCATACAAACCATGTCATTTGGATCAGATATTGAAAACTAATAGTACAAACAATCATTACATTAACTACTGAGAGGCTTTACGATTATCTGTTTCCCATTCCGAAACTTTAAACCCTAATCCATCGAAAATCCGTCGGTAATTATTGACGGATATCCGTCGGAATAATAAATATCGACGGATTTCCGTCGGAAATATAAATATCGACGGATTTCCGTCGGAAATATAAATATCGACGGATTTCCGTCATAAATATTTTTAAAAACAAAAAATTTTTGCACCATGCGAGGTTCGAACACGGTCACATTAACGGTCTGAAATTATCGTCGGGTTTTTCCGACGGAATGAGAAACCGTCTGAAATTTCCGACGGTATTACGTCGTAAAACGTCCCGTCGAAAATTCGTCGGTTTATCGTTGGTAATTTCCGACGGAATTTCTTCTGTCAGTAATTCCATCGGTAAACGCCCTGTTTTCTTGGAGTGAGGTTAAGCGTTGGATTTTAATGATTCCATAGCTTTGTAATAGTGGAGTACAGACGGATACTTCTTGAAAGAAAGCTGATGGCAAATCACCTAGTGAGTGTGAAATGTGGCCGTTTCTGGGAGAATGAATGTAAGGCTATACTCTCCAACTTCACTCACGAATAACATACATGTTCAAGGCCAAAATTAACAGAATAAAGAACATAATTCTACGAAAAGATGTCGCTGTGCGATATCTGTTGTCTTGGTTTACATCAAAGTTTAGGTGGTTCAAGACATCATGTCCACCTCCTGGCCGAGTAAACCCGACAAATAGTAAAAAATGATTGGTTCAAAGCTGAAAAGTGCTACCTCTCAAATACAATTACATTTTCGTATACTCTTGAAAGTCTATCTAGACTAGTCAAGTATAGTCTGGTCGAGTCTATCTAGTAAATTGAGTCTTTCTAGGTAGTTGCATCTACATATGTTTAGAGTCATTTCTATTTATGTGGGGGATTGTTGAAACAATTTTTAATAAAGACAAGTTAAAGACAAGGACTTTATTAAAAATGTGTTTGTGTGAAAAGAAATGAGTTAAGCCCATAAAGAATTGTGGGAGTGGAAAGTTTCCTATTTGTGGAAACTTAATGGACAAGTTTGTGTGCGGCCCAAGTCGAAAAACTTGGTGGACAAGTCTGCGGACTTGCTGAACAAGTCGGTTTATTTCCTAAACCGAGCCTCCTCTCTAATCCTATATATAGGACCCCTAAGCCTCTCTTGTAGAGCATCCTCAACGAAAATCACACAGAGTAAAACTCAAAAGAAGTCACTTCAATTCCCTTCTGTTTTAGGTTAGTGTCTAATTCGAGAGTATCATAGTTCATGATGTTCGACAAGATCAATATCGAGTAATGCGTTACGGTTTCCTATGGTTGTATCATGGGACACATGAATCTTGATTCGACCTGTCACACTACGGGTGGTTCTTTGAGTTAAGGAAAGAGATAAAGTTTCGCCTCCATATAATCTGATTTCTACTCCTTTTGTTAAATCGTTTTGATATCAATTTCTTTCGCGTATTGTTTATTCTTGATTAAGTCGCTTTTATCGTAGTGTACTATTTTGGTTATACACTCCACATCCGCCACATCTGGAGAAAGAACGAAGACACCTCCGCAAAGAGACTCTGATCTCACCGACACTGTGAAAACCGCCATTCTTGAGCAGATCCAAGGCAGAGAAAATCTCGCTGTCGCATCTTCATCCCACACGAGGCCGCCTCTGCTCGTCGCGAAGCGAAGAAGAAAACCTCCGTAAATGGCAGAGAGAGAGCTGTAATCTATTTAGCACCGAGGAAAAATCACACCGCTTGGACTAGTGGAGCAAGACACGAAATGGAGGGCCCTCTCGCAACGTCGGCGGTGGCCGGCCGTCGGAATGATGTGATGTGCTCACTAACGATAGAAAGTTAGGAGTTTTTTTGGTGAAGAAATGATTCATGCATGTAAGATGCACACGCTCATTGGGAGCCGGGGGGGGGGGGGTGTGGAGGTTATTTTTTACTTTGAGAATTTGATTATCATTACTTTCTTTGATTATTTGATCCGTATTGTACTTTATATTTGTATCAACGTGCGTGAAATCAATTGCTATGTACCAAAGCTTAAGCAACTTACGCTAGATCTAGCTATGACCCCCCTTCTGTCTGAACCTGACCAGAAAGAACCCTTGAAAATTAAATTTCTCTTCACCAACTAGCCCAAAATTTCTCTTCACCAACTAGCCCAAAAAATTGAATGGTATACCACTTATTCACGTTTTCACGTTTTGAAAACGTGATTCCGCTACTTTTTACCATTCGTAACATTCATCACTTATTCACGTTTTCACGTTTTGAAAACGTGATTCCGCTATATACAACTAGCGTGTTAAAAATATAATTATAGAAAACAACACGTGATTAATCTACTAAAACTAGGTTTTCGGCGTTTTGTAATTTTTCTGCAGAAACTTGATTCAGTTCAGTTCGTCCCGCCAACAATTATTCAATTATTCTGCTATTCTGTTATTCATCTGACATACCATTCAAGCCCTAAGATTTTTCAAATGTTTCAAATCAAGCACTATATTTTCATATGCGAGCCGACGAAATCCTACACCACCTTCTAATTTTTCTACAGTCTAAATATTTCCATGTAACTTTAGCTTTTCAAATATTTAGTAAAAGCCATAGGATAATAGCACATAGTTGATCGTTCTCTCACTAACAGTGATGCAACGAATAGAAAACAGAATTCAATAATTGTATTACTATAAGAAAACTGAATAATAGCATCGGATTAGCTACGGCGAGTTCGTGGCAAAAAAATTTCAGTTATAAATAGCTACGAAATAGCTACGACTATAAAAAATTGGTTTTCGTGGCTAATTTGTAACTATCCGTAGAAATATAGCTACCGAAAAACTTGTAACTATCCGAAGCCAAATAACTACGGAAAGCTACAACTACTTCGTAACAACTAAGAATCGAAACGACAACATCCGTAGCTAATTATCCACGTCTCCATACCGTAGCTATTCGTAACAAATTAGCTACGAATAGCATTACAAAATCTGTGGCAATATATAGCTGTGGATATCGACGATTAAATCCGATGTTAATTAGCTACAAAAATGTTTTGTAGTTTTTTGTAGATATAGTTACGACGGCATTCATAGCTATCTGTAGCCAATTGGTACTTTTTGTAGCCACAGTTTTTCGTTGAAATCTGTAGCTATGGAAATATCTAATAGTTCACGGGTTTAATAGTTGATATATATTTGGTATACGAAATGAATCGCGGCTATCTGTGGATAACTCCATAATTAATTCATTCACGGGTTTATTGTACAACCTCAATCACTTTATGTTATGTCTGCTCGGTCTATCAATTCAGGTTGGGGCGCAGATAATATATTCTAGATAGCCACGACTTAAGTCGTGGCTATCCGTAACTAATGAAATAAACACATGCTCAAATGTTCCAACTACTTTATGGCGTTGTAAATTATATAAAACCATCGAAGTGTTCAGTTCATTCATAATGTGTATAATCTGAGAACGAGCAAACAAATCTAAAAATGAGTGATTTTTTTCTTTCAATAGAGTGGATGTACAAACGATTAAAATATTTTGATCGTAGTATGTGTGAGAAATTTATAGAGGGAGTAAATTTTTTTATTCTTTTACTTGTAATCAAGCTCTTTATCTAGAACACGGGATTTTGTTTTGCCCTTGTAAGAAATGCAAAAATCAAAAACCTTGGGATTTTGATACTGTGACGAAGCATCTTATGTTGAAAGGCTTTACGGAAAATTACAACCTCTGGACGCACCATGTAGAATATTGTCAACACAACGAGGAAGAATCAACAAGTCATCATTTGGTGGGGCGTGAAATAACGAACGAATATTCTAATATTCAAGATATTCAAGTTCCGATCGATCAGTTCCATGAACAAAATGAAGATTTCAACATGTTCCACGATAGTTCCAAAAAATTTCAAGAACCAATCAAGGACGAAAACCATGATAATATTTTCCAAGCATAGCCGCAAATCAACCTTTATATGATGGGTGTGCTGATGGAGTTTCTGTTGGAATTATGTCCAGTAATCTCTGTACTGTCTCTAGAAAGTAAGAGTATGTCAATGATCAGACATAAGTCATATAATACTGGGGGTCATGATGGCTTGCTAGAGTCCGCTCATGATTTATAAATCATGGATTTATTGCCTTTATTATATGATCCCATATGGGTCACACGCCTAAGCTAACAGGAAAATGTGTAGGAACGGTTTAGCAGAAGTACTGTAAAAGTGCTAGACATTTACTGTACTAAGAGAGACTAAAGGGCCTGATTAAATTCAAGGGATTTAATCAGACTGAGAATTGGGCCCAAAAGCCCATAAGAACTGGACAAGGGTTTTAATAAATAAAACTTGCCCTAGCTCTAATTTTTCTCAAGCCTCTGCGCCACCTCTCTCTCTCTTCTGCGCCTCCCACCAGCTGGTCTAGCAGCCAATTTCCTGTGCGTGCGTGTGTGAGCCTTTGGAGGAACTATCTCTTGGTGGTTCTGCTGATCTCTGACCCGTACCTCCTCTTTCCGCTGCATAATAAGGTAACAGGTGAGATCTTTTATGATTCTAGCAAGAGAACCTAGATCTGGCATGTTTAGTAGGAATCAATCAATGAGAAATTGAATCAGGATTTACTAAACAATCCTTCAGTGGTATCAGAGCCATTGGTTCTGTTAGGATTTCTTGTTTTAGAATCATGTTTAGGTTGTTTAGAAGTGTTTGGATCAATCTGTGCTTGAATTTGATTTGTAAAACACTTAAGAAACAATTGAAAACCTAAACTAAAACCGCATGAACGGATCGCTTGATGCACGGACCGATCATGGATCGATCGCGTGGTCATGCCGATCGTTGATGCTCGCGGCGAGTGATGAACCGATCGGCGAGCCGATCGCATGTATCGATCACGGATCGATGGCATGGATCGATGCGATCGAGTCCAGCTCACGACGCGTCTCGACCCGAGCCATCCCGTCCCGCGTCCCGTCCCGTCCCGATCGCGTGGCTTGCGGCTGCTTGCGGCTGCCCGATTGTTGCTCGATCGCGTGAAGCCGTGATCGGTTCGTGACCTAATGGGCCGGTTCGTTTTGGTTAGGTGGTTCGGTTTAAGATATTTTAAAATCTTAATCGTCACGGTTTAATAAACAGACTTAATAAAATTTATTAAGTTCTGGTTAAACCGGGATAAGAAATCCAAAGTCGAAAAAAAATTGGATTTAGTGCCTAAACCAGTGATTTTCTAATTTGATTTGGTTGGACCAAATAAATTGAGAAAATCCGGTTTAGTAAATAACCGGTTGACAATTGTGGTCATCGTAGTAATTAATTTTGGTTAGACCAATTTTAATGAACCAGACCGGTTATGTCATTTAATTGGGCAATTGGGTTATGCCTTGGACAAGGACCAATTCTTGGGCCTCGGGCCAAGAAGTTAAAACAATTGGGCCAATTATTTGAGTTTTTTCTTCATATTTAATTTAAAATTTATTTAAATAAAATTTAAAATCGATTTTAAAATTAATCTGTGTTTCCAAAAAAAAAAACTCAAATAATTGGCCAAATTGTTTTAACTTCTTGGCCCGAGGCCCAGTATTAAATGAAGGATTCGTTTAGTATTTCCTGGTTCAATTCATCAGATTAATTGATCCTACTAAACGTGCCAGATCTAGGTTCTCTTGCTAGAAACATAAAGGATCTCACCTGTTACCTTATTTTGCAGCGGAAAGGGGAGGTACGGGTCAGAGATCAGCAGAACCACCAAGAGATAGCTCCTCCAAAGGCTCACACACGCACGCACAGGAAATTGGCTGCTAGACCGAAGAGGAGTGAGGCCGCAGAGAGAGAGAGAGTTGGCGCAGGAGGCTTAGGGAAATTCGATGGCTAGGTTAAGTTTTAATCATAAAACTTATGCCTAATTCCTTTTGGGCTTTTGGGCCCAATTCCCAGTCTGATTAAATCCCTTGGATTTAATCAGGCCCTTCTATCTCTCTAAGCACTGTAAATGCCTAGCACTTTTACCGTACTTCGGCTAAACCGTTCCTACATATTTTCCTGTTAGCTTAGGCGTGTGACCCATATGGGATCATATAATAAAGGCAATAAATCCAAGATTTATAGATCATGAGCGGACTCTAGCAAGCCATCATGACCCCCAGTATTATATGACTTATGTCTGATCATTGACATACTCTTACTTTCTAGAGACAGTACAGAGATTACTGGACATAATTCCAACAATCTCCCACTTGAACTGGAATCTCTGTATTCATAATCCTTTTGTCACAATATCTCGATTAGTCATAAGACAAGATGAGTGTCATCCTTATAAAGTCTAATCATGTTCATCGGACTCTGATTTGATACTGACAATCCAAACGACTCGGGACAGTCCGTTTGAGCATGGCCATGCATTTTCCAGTATTCAAATCTCCGATTGGCCTAGAGATATTCACTCCATTTATATTGGAGGGACAAATCCCGTCTTGTTCCATCACTGTAAACTACTCATTTCTTAATACACCCAAACAAGGTCCTTATAACTATCGCTTAACGACAGTGTTAGACAATGATCAAAGCGCATCAGTTAATGTGCAGTCACATGCATGCGAACTCAGGTCTAAGGACTATACTCTATAGTCGTAGTAAGAATCTCTTATGACACAGATATAAATATCCTGAAGAGTTCTTATAAGCGGGTCTTGTCCGGTCGTATGTACCCATACATACACCTATGTACTGACTTTGATGCCGTGCATCTATGACATCCTGAGACTTTGTCATAAGTCACATACCAATCTAGTCTCACGCGGTTGTTGGTGTTCCAATTTCAACAACCTTCGACTAGGGACAGGATGATATAAGCCATCTATCAAATATAGGGTCTCATGATCAAGCTAAATGACTTTGATGACTCAAGATCAAGTCACTTACTTCGATGACCTATAAAATGGTTCATATCATTTTGGAACGATTATTTCATCACAGTTAAAATAATCTTGAAATAATAATTTTATTATTAAACATCTCAAATGTTTTACAAGAACATATCAAATAACTAAATAAAGCCCTCGAACTCCCACTGAAATTAAGACTACATCTTAATTTCACTTATCCTACAGCAATAGTCCGCGACTCGTGCTTAGGCCTAAGGAGTGGCTTCGTTAATAGATTGGCAACGTTCTCATTCGTTGAAACTTGCTGATCTACTTAACATCTCTTTCATTTATCTCACGGAATAGGTTATACCTACCCTCAAGGTGTTTGGACCTCTGATGTGCAGCTAGTCTCATCTATGCTGGGAATCACATCGAGTTCAGTGACGAACTCTTCTTTCCAAACAACCTCTTTCGCCGCTTTCCAAGCTGCGAAATGTTCAACTTAAGTCATGGAGTCAGCAACAGTGCCTTGCACCGCCAGATAGACACAAGATATAACCGGACTGTGACCGGAAATCATCTTTGTCCGTTGGAAACTTGCCTTTTCAGACTCTACCGACTCGTAGCACCTCACTTTCTCCGTGAATCAAGAACGTATCCTAAGTATTTTCCAAATACTTGAGAATATTAATTACGTCTATCCAGTGATTCTTTGCTGGATTTGACTGGTCTTTACTTGTCTTGCTTACCATTAAAGCAACATCAAAACAAGTACGTGTCATGGCATACATGATAGATCCAATTGCCGACGCATATGGAATCTCATCCATGCATTTAAGCTCAACAGTTATCATAGGACACTGTATCTTGCTTAACGTAATGTCATGTGACATTGGCATAAAACCCTTCTTGGAATGCTGAAAACGTGTAGGACTTTGTCAATTTAAGCGCGGACTCTAGCAAGCCATCATGACCCCCAGTATTATATGACTTATGTCTGATCATTGACATACTCTTACTTTCTAGAGACAGTACAGAGATTACTGGACATAATTCCAACAATCTCCCACTTGAACTGGAATCAGGATTCACTAAACAATCCTTCAGTGGTATCAGAGCCATTGGTTCTGTTAGGATTTCTTGTTTTAGAATCATGTTTAGGTTGTTTAGAAGTGTTTGGATCAATCTGTGCTTGAATTTGATTTGTAAAACACTTAAGAAACAATTGAAAACCTAAACTAAAACCGCATGAACGGATCGCTTGATGCACGGACCGATCATGGATCGATCGCGTGGTCATGCCGATCGTTGATGCTCGCGGCGAGTGATGAACCGATCGGCGAGCCGATCGCATGTATCGATCACGGATCGATGGCATGGATCGATGCGATCGAGTCCAGCTCACGACGCGTCTCGACCCGAGCCATCCCGTCCCGCGTCCCGTCCCGTCCCGATCGCGTGGCTTGCGGCTGCTTGCGGCTGCCCGATTGTTGCTCGATCGCGTGAAGCCGTGATCGGTTCGTGACCTAATGGGCCGGTTCGTTTTGGTTAGGTGGTTCGGTTTAAGATATTTTAAAATCTTAATCGTCACGGTTTAATAAACAGACTTAATAAAATTTATTAAGTTCTGGTTAAACCGGGATAAGAAATCCAAAGTCGAAAAAAAATTGGATTTAGTGCCTAAACCAGTGATTTTCTAATTTGATTTGGTTGGACCAAATAAATTGAGAAAATCCGGTTTAGTAAATAACCGGTTGACAATTGTGGTCATCGTAGTAATTAATTTTGGTTAGACCAATTTTAATGAACCAGACCGGTTATGTCATTTAATTGGGCAATTGGGTTATGCCTTGGACATGGACCAATTCTTGGGCCTCGGGCCAAGAAGTTAAAACAATTGGGCCAATTATTTGAGTTTTTTCTTCAGATTTAATTTAAAATTTATTTAAATAAAATTTAAAATCGATTTTAAAATTAATCTGTGTTTCCAAAATCTGAAATTAGGAAGTTTCTTAAATTAGAAGTTTATAGATTTGCATGTTTTGGATTTTAGGAAATTTCTATATTTAGAAAGTTTCCAATTTTAGGAAGTTTCCAATTTTAGAAAGTTTCCAATTTTAGGAAGTTTCCAATTTTAGAAAGTTTCCAAAATTAGTAGGTTTCCCAAAAAGGAAAGTTTCCCAAAACAGTAATCTTCTATTTTGGGAATGAAATTTTAAGAAAAAACCTACAAACCTCAAACAATATCAAGCGTTGGATGTCTTGTCCAGTCTATGTCAGCTGTCGAAGCCCATTCAATTGTACTCATGGCCTTACAGTGTGAGGGTGTCTACTTTTGCGTGGGTAAGATGGTTTGTGATTCATAAATGTCATTGGGAGTCCCAGACATTAGTGATTACATGACTGTATAGTCTGGTTTTCTTGACTAGGCCATCGGGAGTCCCGGGCCTTGAGACATCAGAGTGGATTGGGCCTCGGGCCCAAATTCACAACCAAGAATTATATCACGGATATAATTAGCCGAGATAGGGCTTACCGATATAAGCTATGGTTGGGTGACGGCCAGTGGCCCACTTTGATCTTAGTTATATGTGGATCTTGGAATCATTATATTCTATTGAGGGTAACTGATGTTATTGAATATAATGCGAGATTAATCATATTAAGTATAATGCGAGATTAATCATATTGAACATATTAACTAAAATCCTTTTATCTTAATTTTCAGTTATGACTAGCACAAACAATCAAAACACTTTCTCGATCCGGTCTGTCCTTGAGATGGACAAACTGAACGGATCAAATTTCTTGACTTGGTCGCGGAACCTGAGGCTAGTCCTCAGGCAGGAGAGAAAGGACTATGTCCTTGAGAGAGCTCTCCCCGTGAGGATCGGGTCCAATGCCTCTCATGCAGTATATGATGCTTGGAATAAGCATTATAATGATGCGGTAGATGTGCGTGGTCTGATGTTGGCTACCATGGACTCAGATTTGCGGAAGCAATATGAAAACATAGAGTCGCCAATAGAGATGATCAGCAGCCTGAAATTGAAATTTTAGGAGCAGGTAAGAGTGGAGAGATACCAGTTGGTTAAGTCTCTCACTAGCTGCAAGCTACCAAATAATCATCCAGTAAGTCCTCATATCAGTAAAATGATAGGTTATATTGATAACCTGAGGAAACTGGATTATCCAGTTAGCCAAGAATTGGCAATTGAGATCATTCTGCAGTCACTGCCGTCAAGCTATGATAAGTTCAGAAGGAACTATATAAAGAAAGGCTTAACGAAGACGCTGACTGAACTGCATGATATGCTCAAGACAGTTGAGCCAAACGTGAAGAGTACCCAGTATAATCTCATAATAGAGAAGGGTGGGTTTATTAAACCTAGTACTAACAAGGGCGAAGACAAAGTTGTCCAGATTTTGAATCATGGCAAGCGTGTGTCTTCTGAGCCCAAGTCAGATACCTCTTACGTTGGTAAGTGCTGCTACTGTAAAGAGACAGGGCATTGGAAGAGAGATTGCATTAAATTCATGGAAGATGATGAGGAGTTGAAGTTGATGTATGAGACTACTTCCTCAGGTATTCATGTTATTACTTCAAGTTCTACCTTATAGGTATTGGATACTGGTTGTGGCACTGATATTTGTGATAATATGCAGAGCCTAAGCAACAGTAGAATGTTGAAGGAAGGACAAGTGGATCTACATGTCTGGAAGGAGCTATGGACGCTGCCTCAGCCGTAGGGTTTTCACTTGTAGATGCCTTCGAGGCTTGGTTTTGTATTAAGTAATTGCTACAATATACCTGCTTTAAGCAGAGTTGTTTTTCATTTTCTTGTAAGAATTTGAATGTTTTTCATTTTGATAAAAGACAAGTTTTGTTCTTTTGATCTTAATGAAATATTAATTGTAGCACCCTATTCAAGGAATGGGTTTTATATTTTAAACCAAAAAGGTGCCTAAATGTAACATAAATACCGAATTGGTTTAAATCTGATGAATTAAACCTGATTTTTCTTGGCATAAAAGTCTTGGTCACATAGAGTAAGTCGGATTCAGAAATCCCATAGTTATGGACTGTTGGGCTCATTTGATACGATATCTTATGAGACTTGAATTTTGCTTACTGGACCAAAAGGCAAAGGGCCTATCTTAGCCGAGCTAGAGAAAGGCCCAAAGGCTTATTGGACCTTGAACATACTCATGTATGTGGCCCAATGAGCAGTAATGCCAGAGAAAAATTTCCTGTACTTCATTGTCTCCACTGATTATTTCAGTGAGTATGACTGTGTTCATTTGATGAGACACGAGTCAGAATTCTTTGACTTGGTCGAAAGAGTTCCAGAATGAGGTATAGAATCTGAGTGACAGAAGTATTAAGACTCAGGATTAGATCACGAGTGAGAATACTTGAGTCATTAATGGTGTGATCATCTGAATGAGTGTGAAGTCGTTTCACAGCTCAATTCTCCTGAAAACCTTGAGGTATTTCTGTGAGAAAAAATCAGATCTTATTAGAAATGATTAAAGATGAGTCACACGAATCTTCCATGATATTCTTTAAGAATAACGCTCTAAAAATATCTAAGTTTACGCAGAAATAGTTCCACCAATATCAGTTGAAAGACACCACGTAAATGTGGATTGGAATCGATCCAAATTTGTCTTTGCTGAGTATTTGTAGTTGTGCTACTTCACTGGTTGTCCTAAGGAAACCAAGGCTTGTTACTTTTACGTCCATTCTGTTTTCTTAGAAAGGAAGTTACTTTCCAAGAAGAACAGTGGGAGTAAAAGTATAACTCGAAGAAATTCGAGAAATACAGGAGGCTGCTCAACCTGTTGAGGGAGAGCAACGGATGGATTTACAGATTTCTGTAGAATCTACACCTGTAGAGCCTGAAGTTCGCAGATATGAATGAATCAGTCACTAATCCGAGAGTGATTTCTCGTCATTAGTTGAACCTGATGATCATTGAAAGTTCGCATGATCTGATGATCATTGAAAGCAACGAATCTGCGAAATTCAAAGAAGCGAAAGTGAGCCCGGACTCCGAAAAATTACATTTTGTGTAAGTTAGCTTCATCGATCCATTCATGGATGGAAGCAAACATATCGGAGTTGGAATCTTCGTTCTGTTGAAGTAGTCAAAGTTTTGACTTGAACAGGAACGAAATGGAACTATGCGTTTACTAATAGATAAGTGGGAGCGATGTTGCATTTCTCATATTGTATGTCGATGACATACTGATTCTCGGAAATAACGTCCCAATACTGCAGTCGGTAAAGGACTGGCTTGGGAGTTGGTTTTGTGATTGACATGGGTAAAGCCACGTAGTTCTTGGATTCTGGATCTAAAGATAGAGATCCAGAAGAGCTGGTAAGACAAAGTCAGGATTCTTACATTGACAAAGTCCTACACGTTTTGAGCAATCCAAGAATGGTTTTATGCCAATGTCACATGGCATTAAGTTAAGCAAGATACAGTATCCTACGATAACCGCCGAGCTTAAATGCATGGATGAGATTCCATATGCGTCGGCAATTGGATCTATCATGTATGCCATGAAACGTACTTGTTTGATGTTGTTTTAATGTTAAGCAAGACAAGTAAAGACCAGTCAAATCCAGAAAAGAATCACTGGATTGCCGTAAAGAATATCCTAAAGTATTTGAGGAATACTTAGGATAAGTTCTTGATTTACGGAGAAAGTGAGGTGCTACAAGTCGGTAGAGTCTGAAAGGCAAGTTTCCAACAGACAAAGATGATTTCCGGTCACAGTCCGGTTATATCTTGTGTCTGTCTGGCGGTGCAAGGCACTGTTGCTGACTCCATGACTTAAGCTGAACATTTCGCAGCTTAGGAAGCGGCGAAAGAGGTTGTTTGGAAAGAAGAGTTCATCACTGAACTCGATGTGATTCCCAGCATAGATGAGACTAGCTGCACATCAGAGGTCCAAACATCTTGAGGGTAGGTATAACCTATTCCGTGAGATAAATGACAGAGGTGTTAAGTAGATCAGCAAGTTTCAACGAATGAAAACGATGCTAATCTATTAACGAAGCCACTCCTTAGGCCTAAGCACGAGTCGCGGACTGTTGCTGTAGGATAAGTGAAATTAAGATGTAGTCTTAATTTCAGTGGGAGTTAGTAAAGGGCTTTATTTAGTTATTGATATGTTCTTGTAAAACATTTTAAGATGTTTAGTAAAATTATTTTATGATTATTTTAACTGTGATGAAATAATCGTTCCAAAATGATATGAACCATTTTATAGGTCATCGAAGTAAGTGACTTGATCTTGAGTCATCAAAGTCATTTAGCTTGATCATGAGACCCTATATTTGATAGATGGCTTATATCATCCTGTCCCTAGTCGAAGGTTGTTGAAATTGGAACACCAACAACCGTGTGATACTAGATTGGTATGTGACTTATGACAAAGTCTCAGGATGTCATAGATGCACGGCATCAAAGTCAGTGCATAGGTGTATGTTGGGGTACATACGACCGGACATGACCCGATTATAAGAACTCTTCAGGATATTTATATCTGTGTCATAAGAGATTCTTACTACGACTATAGAGTATAGTCCTTAGACCTGAGTTCGCATGCATGTGACTGCACATGAACTGATGCGCTTTGATCATTGTCTAAAGCTGTCGTTAAGCGATAGTTATAAGGACCTTGTTTGGGTGCATCATGAAGTGAGTAGTTTACAGTGATGGAACAAGACGGGATTTGTCCCTCCAATATAAATGGAGTGAATATCTCTAGGCCAATCGGAGATTTGAATACTGGAAAATGCATGGCCATGCTCAAACGGACTTTCCCGAGTCGTTTGGATTGTCAGTATCAAATCAGAGTCCGATGAACAAGATTAGGCTTTATAAGGATGACACTAATCTTGCCTTATGACTAATCGAGATATTGAGACAAAAGGATTATGAATACAGAGATTCCAGTTCAAGTGGGAGATTGTTGGAATTATGTCCAGTAATCTCTGTACTGTCTCTAGAAAGTAAGAGTATGTCAATGATCAGACATAAGTCATATAATACTGGGGGTCATGATGGCTTGCTAGAGTCCGCTCATGATCTATAAATCATGGATTTATTGCCTTTATTATATGATCCCATATGGGTCACACGCCTAAGCTAACAGGAAAATGTGTAGGAACGGTTTAGCAGAAGTACGGTAAAAGTGCTAGGCATTTACTGTACTAAGAGAGACTAAAGGGCCTGATTAAATTCAAGGGATTTAATCAGACTGAGAATTGGGCCCAAAAGCCCATAAGAACTGGACAAGGGTTTTAATAAATAAAACTTGCCCTAGGTCTAATTTTTCTCAAGCCTCTGCGCCACCTCTCTCTCTCTTCTGCGCCTCCCACCAGCTGGTCTAGCAGCCAATTTCCTGTGCGTGCGTGTGTGAGCCTTTGGAGGAACTATCTCTTGGTGGTTCTGCTGATCTCTGACCCGTACCTCCTCTTTCCGCTGCATAATAAGGTAACAGGTGAGATCTTTTATGATTCTAGCAAGAGAACCTAGATCTGGCATGTTTAGTAGGAATCAATCAATGAGAAATTGAATCAGGATTCACTAAACAATCCTTCAGTTTCTCAGTTGTACCTAGCCTCAAAGGTTATGAATTGGAAGTCAAATTACAATATATTGGAGGAAAGCCTGGACGATATCGCTCAAACCTTTAATTATGTTCTTCTATCACCTAATACTGCTCCTAAATCTTACTACGAGACAAAGAAATTGACAAAGTCTCTCGGGTTTCTATGTCATCAGATTGACGTATGTGAGGAGAATTTTATGCTGTTTGGAAGGGTCCAGATCGTGAATTATCGCATTGTCAGTTTTGCGGGAAAGATCGGTACGAACCAGTTGTGGGTCGATCATGAAAAGAAGATTCCAAAGCAGACAGTCAAGTGATTATTCCACTCGAAGACGACTGCTTCACAAATGAGATGGTGTGATGAACATGTGTCTCCCGAAGGAGAAATGCATCATCCATCATATGGAAGAGCATGGAAGCATTTTAAAGAGGTATATCCTAAATTTGCTTTTGAAAGTCGCAATGTTTATTTGGGTTTATCAACCGATGGATTTAATCCAATTGGCATGAATGGGCAATCACAATCTGTTTGGCCCATCATAGTCACGCCATACAATCTACCCCCTGGAATGTGCATGAGAAGGAATTATTTTTTTCTTTCAAAATTAGTGTCGGGGCCAAACCATCCGAAATAGCTTGGATATTTATCTGCAACCGTTGATTGAAGAGTTGCAAAATCTATGGAGAGATGGCGTGGAGACTTACAATGTATCACACAGTAAAAATTTCACTATGCGAGCTGCAATTATGTGGACAATTAATGATTTTACAGACTACATTATGCTATCAGGATGGACGACACATGACAAACTGGCTTGTCCATATTGTATGGATGACACAAAATCATTTTGGTTGCCAAATAGAAGAAAGCACATTTGATTTGATTGCCACCGAATGTTTTTGCCTAGAGGACATCCTTATAGGTGAAATGTTAAAGCTTTCAAGAGGAACAAGACAATGCATGATGATCCTCCGCCATGGTTAATTGGGGAGGAAATTTTACGCGAAAGGATAAACAATATAGTTGGGCTGCATAAAACGGTTGATTGTGGAGGCAATAGACATGACAGTCCTGGTCGAACAATTGAAGCGTGTGGTGTTGACCATAATTGGGTGAAGAAGAGTATCTTTTGGGAGTTACCGTACAAAGAGAATCTACTTCTTCGACACAACCTTGATTTTATGCATATCGAGAAAAATTTCTTAGATAATCTCATCAACACGGTGCTAAATGTTCTATAGAAGACAAAATATAGCATAAAATCAAGGTTGGATCTCCCTTCGTTTTGCAGAAGACCCGATTTAGAGGTTACCCAATCTGGAAGAGTACATATTCTGATATTCTGATTGCCGAAGGAAGGTGAAGAAAAATTTCTAACGTGGCTGAAGACCGAGATAAAATTTTCATATAGGTATGTCTCAAAGTTTCCACATTGTGTTAATCTGGAGAGCAAAAAAATATCATGTCTAAGAAGTCATGACTGCCATATCATCATGCAACGACTTCTTCCAATTGCATTTGCGGAACTACTTCATAAATCTGTTCAAACAGCAAATTCAGGTATTACTTTTGTTTATTTTTTGTCTATTGATTTTATTTTTTGACTTGATTTTTTAATTAATGTAGATATCACGCTCTTCTTTCGTGATATATCTGCCAAAATCCTGAAGATCGAAGATGTTGCCATATTAAAAGAAAATATTGCTATGAGGCTTTGCAATCTGGAAAAAATATTTCCACCGGCGTTTTTTGATGTGATGGAACTTCTACCAGTGCATCTTCCAGATGAAGCTGCTTTGGGGGGTCCGATATAGTATAGGTGGATGTATTCATTCGAACAGTACGTGTTTCACCTGAAAAGGTAAAAAATAAAGCACGGATCGGAGAATCGATAGTAACTCAGTGTGTGAACAAAGAGATTTCATACTTAACAACCAATTATATTACATCTCCACAAGATTTAGACTCTACAAAAGATGTCAAGGAAATTCGATTCACTTACAATTATCATGATGTTCCGAACATGTTCCAACAAGTAGGAAGAATCAGTGGAAAATGAGCAAGTGCATGGTTGAATGATGCATATTATAATGTGCTTCTGACATTTTTATTGCTCAATGGTGAAAATTTTGAACCGTACGAGAAGTATAATAAATTATTTATTAATTATACATGTCTAATTTCATATAATTCATAATTAAAATAAAATAACCAATACTGAACATGTGTGCAGGATGTTTGAAGAATATATGTTGAATAGTAACTCAAATATTACATCCGATGCAACGGCGAGAGCAAAAGATAAAAAAAAATTTCCAATTGGTGTAAAACTTATGTAAGTACTAAAACTAAAATACATGTATTTTATATATGTTTTATCTCATATCTTATAAATTATATATATATATGCAGATTAACAATGCCAGTCGGTCATATGAGTTTCCGGTGTGGATGTTACAATTTGTACAAGGACCAAAATATCAATTCACCTCATAGCATATGTACTATTCGAGGGGTTATCATTACCATACACAAAGTCATGGAGAAAATAAGAAGACGATGAATTACGGTGTTTGTGTTCCGGGAACCGTTGAGACCGAGTATTTTGGATTGATTAAAGATATATTCATGATAGAGTATAGCGGTGCCGTCGGGTTAAAGGCAATGATTTTCAAATGCCACTGGTTCAACACCAGTCTAAGAATACGAAGGAATCCATCCGGTATTGTTTCTATTTGTTCGCAGATGCATTACAAGAAGTACGATCCATTCATATTACATGAGCAATGTGATCAAGTATGTTATATTACTTATCCACGACTGCGACCAATCAGAGAAGAATGGTGGGCAACAACAGAATTTATGCCGAGGAGATTTTCTGAAACTCAAGAAGTTGCTCAAAATGCTGTACAAAACGATATTGTTGATCACGTGATACCATCTACTGATATGGTTCTAGTAGAATCTCATGCAGTCAAAGATGTTTTAGATTATGACCCAATACCGATGACCAATCCAGACGATGAATATGTTTATGAAGATAATCTAGAAGACCACTACAGTGAATATTCAGATTCAGACTCAGACTCAGATTCGCAGTTCGATTTGTATGTTTACAATTATGTTCTTATTATGAATGTATGTTTCAAGTTATAATATCCTAATATTCAATTTGATTTTTGTTTCTCACCCTAACTTCAAAACATCAACTTAATGCCTAACAATAATTTTAAGATTAGTAAGATTAACCAAATTTAACAAACAACATGAATTTAATTAAGATAATTAATGTGTATTAAAATGTAATTAGATACATAGCTATGTAAAGCTACGGATTTGTCTGTAGCTTTGGAAGTATCTACCACAAAAATAATTTGGCTGGTTAACCGCCTAAATTTTGATAACCCGCAAATTGATTTTCATTTCCTGAGTAACAAAATTGAGTTGACCGCCTAAATTGATAAAAAATTTCGGGTCAATTAGTTTTGGCCGCGATATTTTCCCGCTTCAACCAAAATTTTCGTTACAATGCTTCATAAACCTATTTTTTCTAAGTGTCGGACACTCTTATTTCATTAACTTCTTCCCCTTTCGTGTTTTCTCTTGAAATTTCTCCCAATTTGATCTATGTCACTTTCTCTCTTGTTTTTTCGCATCTCTATGAAACCCTAACTAATCGCTCAATCTCTCCCAATCTCTCTCGTTCTAAGGTATGTCTTAAACCTAAATCTCTCTTATCTCTTTCGCTTAACCCTAAATATCCCTTCAAATCTATCAATTTAGCTGACGAATCTTGAACCCTCTTCAATCGATTTCGCTAACCCTTCCAGTCTCTTTCGCTAACCCTTGTAAATGTCTTTTTTATTATCTCTAACCCTCTTCAAATCTTTGCATGCAGATGAGTCTCTTGGGGAATCATTCTGCTGGGCGTTCACAACGAAGAAGGCTTACTCAATCTCGTCTTCCTCCTGGAGCCGTGAGGACATCAACTCCCAGCGCCTCTAGACACCTACTGCCCAGCTTAGAGGCGGTTATGAGTGCACCTGAGAGGCGTACTATGCCACATCTCCATCCTCATAGGCTCAATGGAGGGTTATGGTGAGTTATCTAGCCAAAATCAGTCTATTTTGTTTGAATGATTGCGAGAATGATTGATATTAGTTTCTAAGTGATTTGCTTGTCGAGATTGTTACTCTCTAAAATTTTCTCCACTCTTGTTTTCCCTAATAACTCAATTTTTAGTTCTGTAAGCTTTGACAACCTGGTGTTTGCTAAGTTTTGACTTCCTGTTTTATTTCTGTAAGTATGGCTTTTTCACTCAGTAAACTCAGTAAACTTGATATTAATTTTTAAGTGATTTGCTTGACGAGATTGTTACTCTTTGGTTTTTCTCCACTCTTGTTTGCTCTTATAACTCGATTTTTAGTTCTGTAAGCTTTGACAACCTGGTGTTTGCTAAGTTTTGACTTCTTGTTTGATTTCTGTAAGTATGGATTTTTTCACTCGGTAAACTCAATAAACTTGATATTAGTTTCTAAGCGATTTTTATTTGGTAAGATATGTACATGGTCACTCATATCGCATATGTTATTGATTCTTATATGCTGTGGAAAGCTTATATGCCTTTGCATTTATTATTTATTCTTACTATGCCTTTTCATCTGTTTATGAGTTATATGGCTTATAAAACTGTAGAAAGCTTATATCCTTTTGCATATGTTATTGATTCTTACTTTTTTGCCTTTGTTTGCTTTAGGTTTGGCATAGATGGTTGCATCAGAAAATACATAGTGGCAGATTATCAAGCAAACTTTTGGGATCCATGGTGGAATTTTGTCATGGTCCCACATGAGAGGAAAGATGAATGGTGGACTAGCTTTGTGGTAAGTTAGATCATGTTTCTGTTTTTTTTTTCTTGCTAAATATGTTTCTCTCTCAACACTAACTAATTCATGTGTTTTTATTGTAGCAAAATACTATTGGGAATCACAACATCATGATATGGTTGTTGCTCGTTGGAGGAAAGTACTCCAACTTTCAATTGGAGACATTGTTAACAAGATGAAAAGGGTTGGAAAGAAGCCAGAAGTCATTGGCCTGGCTGACTGGGGTAGTATGCTTGAGACTTGGGAAGAGGCACATCAGAAAAGGAGCAAAACAAATTCAGAGAATGCTTCTTCAAATCCAGATGGATTAGTTTGTCACCGTCAAACTCAGGAGCTAAAACGCACAGTAGAGTTGCTTATGAGATGGTAAGTTGGTTTTTGATATTCAACAATTATAGTTTCCATTTTATTGATTCAGCTATATATTAATAACTTCTGTTTTTGTAGAAGATTGAGACTAGAGTAGCACCGGCTGCAACAGCGGTTGTGCTTAAGACCCACACTTGTAAGGATGAGACTTGCATTGACAAACGAGCTGAAACTCTTATCAGCAAGGCTGAAGCGTTGGCTTTGAAGTGATCACAAGGATCCACTATTACTTACGACGAAACAGTCTCTGAACCCACCAACTAGATGCTTATTGCTGCCTATATTGAAGTAATTCATATTTTTCTACGTTGCATCTTGTTTGAATACTATGATTCCCAATAGTACTGCTACTTAAGTAAGATTCATACTTAGCAAATATGAATATTGCTATTGTTATCTTATTAATATTTCTGCTTGAAATGACGTGATTTGTTATCTTAGTAATGGATAGCTGGTGTGATTGAGATTTCTAACTTTCTTGTTTGGTTTGACATGGTTAGATGGTTAATTTTCTGCTTGTTATCTTATTACACACTGCAACTAACAACAAGGTCCGTATATATGGTATCGGGTCTATTCAGTACTTTGATATTGATCCAAATGAGAGTGCATCTACTCATCTCCTTGGAAAAGCACAAGGTGAGGAGATAATGACTAAGGTGGAGGATTCTGTAGATTGGTTGAAGCAAGGCATGATGGTGCTGTTACGGATGAATGGGGTGGATCCGGTTACTTACCAACCTATCCCACGAGAGAGTGATGCCTCTGCATCAAGTCTTCATTATGAATCAAGCCAACAGCCAAATCATAACACCCCCACTGCCCAGCCAAATAACAACCGTACTTAATATTAATCTCTTTTGAATTAGGCTCTTTTGTGTACTTGTTCCTCGTATAACATTAGTCTGTGTTATATTATGTGTTTTGTATTTGAGGAACATGTATTTATATGACTTTAGTAGTTTGTTAACTCTTTTTGCATGTATATATTATTAATGTTTTCATCTAATTTCAAAATATTTTGGTTTGCTTTTGTTTATTTTAGATTTTGAATAGCATATATATGAAATTAAATTGGTAAATTTTTAATAGCATTAGTCGTAGCTTTTTATTAACATAGCCACTGTTAGCGATGAATATATTTATGGTTACTATAGCCAAAAAACCGACCATAATAATCCGTAGCAATAAAGCCACGAACAAAACGTGGATATCCGAAGTTATGGCTACGTTAAATGACCATTACAATCCGTGGACAAATAGCTACGACAAACGTTTTAGCCAATTCGTAGATAAATAGACACAAAAGGATTATGTCTATTCGTAGCTCTTTAGCGACGAAACACATTCTAGCTATTCGTAGCCATAGCTACAATCTGTATTCGAAGTTCTTCGTAGCCATAACTATGATTTGTATTCGAAGTTCTTCGTAGCTATTAATACCTACAAAAAAAATTCCCAGCTATTCATAGCCATAAGCTACGACGTTTGTTGTGTATATTCGCAGTTATTGCTACGACCATTAAACGTAGTTATTCGTAGCCATTATAGTCACAACCTATTTTCCTGGCTAGTCGTAGATATTAGCCACAAACTTAGCCATAACAAATTCATAGCTTCATAGCTACGAAAAAACTAAAAAGATGGGATATCCACGAATTCATATCTATATATATGGTATAAGCCACATAAGTATAGTAAATATTTAGCAGTAATGTCTAATTGATTCTTCCCTAGTTTGCTTTCGTAGAACTTGTATAAAACCTTGTACATTCTCTTATTGTAATAACACACAATAATATCAAATATCTTATATGGTATCAGAGCTATTGTTCCAATAGACCTAATTTTTTTTTTTCTCTTCTTCTTCCTTCCTCGCCAAACCTAGCCGCCAACAATGGCAGAAAATCAAAACCATGTCGAACAAATCCCTTTCAACGCTGAAACTGTTCTCAACATCAATATGTCTCATGTGACCAAGCTAACAAGCTCCAACTATCTCATGTGGAGTCTACAAGTCTGCTCATTCTTTGATGGTCATGGCTTAAGTGGCCATCTCGATGGCTCCATCACTGCTCCACCACTCACTGTCACCGTTGGACAAGTAACCACGCCAAATCCTGCGTATGTCAAATGGCATCGCCAAGACAAGATCATATACAGTGCCTTAATTGGCGCAATTACAACGACGCTTCAACCCATTGTTTCTCGCACCACAACTGCATCCCATATTTGGGACAAGCTTGCTGCAACATACGCGAAGCCGAGTCGTGCCCACATCAAACAACTCAAGCAACAACTCAAGAACTACACCAAGGGAACTAAAACAATTGACGAATACATACAAGGAATTACAAGTCGTCTCGACCAGCTTGCCATACTCGGGAAGCCTTACGACCATGAAGATGCGGTTGAGGTGATTATGGATGGTCTTCCCGAAGATTACAAGACGGTCGTGGATCAAGTTGAAGGGAAGGATACCCCACCCTCACTCACTGAAATCCATGAACGACTCCTCAACCAAGAGGCAAAACTTCTCTGTGCCTCTGCCTCCTCTAACGCCTCTGTTTTCCCCATCTCGGCCAATAATGTTCAACAGCAGAACAACAACTCGTCTCGGTCGTACTCCTCAGCAAACAACAACAACAACACAACCCGCTACAACAACAATCGATCATTCCAGAATAATGGTCGAGGGCGTCACACTAACTGGTCAAACGGACGTACTGACATGCGCTCACCAAGGCCTTACTTAGGCAAATGTCAATTCTGATATGCACAAGGACATAGTGCGAGGAGATGCCCGCAGCTTCAATCTGTCCAAGTCGCTGCTCACCCGACATCTTCCAGTCCGTTTCGTCCATGGCAGCCACGCGCAAACCTGGTCACCAACACACCGTACACAGCAAGCAATTGGCTTCTTGACTCAGGCGCTACTCATCATATCACATCCGATCTGAATAACATGTCACTGCATCAGCCGTACCAAGGTGGAGATGAGGTTCAACTAGCTGATGGGTCCAGCATATCGATCACACATACGGGTGGTTCCAAATCTCTTTCCTCACATATTAAACCCATTATTTTAGATAAAATCCTATGTGTTCCGGATATACGAAAGAATTTGATCTCCGTTTATCGATTGTGTAACACTAATGATGTCTCTGTGGAATTCTTCCCTGCTTCATTTCAGGTGAAGGATCTCAGTACGGGGGTCCCATTACTCCAAGGGAGAACTAAGAACGAGTTATATGAGTGGCCGGTATCGAGTTCACAAGCTACTGCACTTCTCTCAAGCTCCGGACCAAAGACAAGTTTGCAAGCTTGGCATTCACGCTTGGGTCATCCCGCATCTACTGTTTTAAATTCTGTTATTTCAACTTTCTCAATTCCTGTTTCCTCTACCAATCAAACACATTTCTCTTGCACCGATTGCCTTATTAATAAAAGTCACAAACTACCTTTTTCAAACTCGTCTATCAACTCAAACCGACCTCTTGAATACATTTTTTCGGACGTGTGGACGTCACCCATCCTCTCCATTGATAACTACAAATACTACCTTGTCCTCATTGACCACTTCACGCGATATAGCTGGCTGTTTCCGTTGAAGAAAAAGTCTGATGTTGCGATCACATTCAAGACGTTCAAAAGTCTAGTTGAGAACCAGTTACAAAGTCGGATTGGTACGCTATTTTCAGATAATGGAGGTGAGTTCATCGCTATGCGTGACTATCTTGCGACAAATGGGATTACACATCTTACCTCACCCCCACACACACCAGAACATAATGGAATATCGGAAAGGAAGCACCGACATATTGTTGAGACTGGTCTCACTCTCCTGTCGAAATCATCTACACCAAAAGCGTACTGGCCATATGCATTCGCAACGGCCGTATATCTGATCAACCGGTTGCCAACACCGGTACTAACGATGAGTTCTCCGTTCAAGAAATTATTTGATCAGCAACCAAACTACGAGAAGTTGAGAATCTTTGGGTGTTTATGTTTCCCATGGTTGAGGCCATACACAAGTCATAAGTTGGACGACAGATCTCTGGAGTGTGTTTTCCTTGGATACTAAACTACACAAAGTGCGTATCACTGTCTTCATATCCCGACAGGCCGTATCTACACTTCACGTCACGTAAGATTTGAAGAAAACAGCTTTCCATTCTCCACTACGTTCACGAAGAAGATGCTCACGGACTGTGTTGACGGCAATAGTACAGCAGTAACACCATCAGTGATAAAAGTGCCTCTCCTCCGTGCCACTCATCAAACTCGCAATGGACCTCCGCACTTGGATCCTCACCACACTCCGACATCAACATCATTGCCACAACCACCAGAACACACTCAGGTATTAAAATCTCCACCATCTTCCTCTCTTCTCTCACCATCGGAGCCCACTGCTCCTTCTGAAAATGTGCTGCAACCCACAACACAGCATAATCCCCTGCAAAATACAGAGCCCACTGCTCCTACACAAAATCAGTTGCAACCCCCAACTGAGCCTCAGTCACTTATAAATGCCCCACTCACAACCAAGCCGTGTCTACTAACCAAGGTATAACCCACCAGCCTGAAAATCCACCACCCGAAAAACCAACGCAGTCACTAAAACCAAATTGCCACAAAATGAAAACAAGGGCCAAAAACCATATTTTTAAACCGAAACGAAAGTTTACTCTTCATGTTGCAGGAACAATGATGACTGAGCCCGAACCATCAACAATAACTCAAGCACTACGAAGTGATAACTGGAGACGTGCATGCTCGGCTGAGTTTGATGCTCTTGCTTCAAACCATACTTGGGATTTGGTACCACCTCAACCAAATCAAAATCTGGTTGGGTGCCGCTGGATTTTCACGACAAAGTATCACTCAAATGGTGAATTGGAACGCTACAAAGCGCGACTCGTAGCGAAAGGATATACACAGCAGTACGGCTTGGATTATGCAGAAATGTTCAGTCCGGTTATTAAGACAACAACAATTCGAATTGTCTTACATGTTGCGACGACAAGATCATGGGCTATTAAACAGTTGGACGTCAACAACGCATTCCTTCAAGGAGAACTCAGCGAAGAGATTTATATGTCACAGCCCCCTGGCTTCATTGATCAGGACAGGGAATCATTTGTGTGTCGATTGCGCAAGCCAATTTACGGACTCAAACAGGCCCCCCGAGCATGGTATACTTCTCTCAAGAACCATCTTCTAGACATTGGCTTCCTCTCTTCTATGGCTGATACATCTCTCTTCATCTACTCGCTGGGAAATTGTATCACCTACGTACTAGTCTACGTGGATGATATCATCGTGACTGGAAGCAACAACGAACATATCTCCCATGTTCTCCAAAGTCTGTCGGATCGATTCTCCATCAAGGAACCAACAGACCTCCATTACTTCCTAGGTGTTGAGGTTACTCGCTCAGCCTCTGGTTTGCATCTTACACAGCAGAAGTACACACGAGATCTCCTCCACAAGTATAACATGATCGACTGCAAACCGGTAACCACTCCACTACAAACATCACCCAAGCTATCGATCACAGATGGAGATTCACTAGAAGACCATTTCACTCTTTAGTAGGAAGCTTGCAATATCTTGCCTTCACTCGTCCGGACATATCATACGCAGTCAGTCGTCTGTCCCAATTCATGCATCAACCTTCAGATCAACATTGGGCAGCCTCAAAGAGAGTTTTGAGGTATCTAGCAGGAACAAGGGATTATGGAATCACACTCTACAGAGACTCACCAAATGTTCTTCATGCGTTCTCGGACGCGGATTGGGCTGGAGATACGGATGATTTTGTCTCAACAAATGGTTACATTCTCTACATTGGTAGAAACCCGATTACTTGGTCTTCAAAGAAACATAATGGTGTTGCTAGATCCTCGACAGAGGCGGAATACAGAGCAGTAGCCAACACAGCAGCAGAAGTTCGGTGGGTTTGCTCGTTACTTACAGACCTCCAGATCTACTTGCCCACCATGCCGGTAATATACTGTGATAACGTCGGTGCAACCTATTTGTGTGCAAATCCGGTGTTTCACTCACGAATGAAACACATTGGGCTCGACTATCACTTTGTGAGGAATCATATACAAGCAGGAATGTTAAGAGTATCACATGTCTCCACACATGATCAGCTAGCCGATACACTGACAAAGCCTCTACCACGTTCCAAGTTCCAACAAGCATGTTCCAAGATTGGAGTTTTCAAGAAACCTCCATCTTGAAGGAGCGTATAAGCCACATAAGTATAGTAAATATTTAGCAGTACTGTCTAATTGATTCTTCCCTAGTTTGCTTTCGTAGAACTTGTATTATAAAACCTTATACATTCTCTTATTGTAATAACACACAATAATATCAAATATCTTATATATGGTTCGTAGCCATCCGTAGAAAAAAGAAAAAGAAAATAGTGACGGATTTTGGTTCGTAGCCATGAAAGAATCCGTGGCTATTAAGCAATTTTCTTATAGTGTATGATACTAGTGATAAGTGAGAGAAGTTAAAGAAAGCCAGCAAAGACATAATAACCTAGAGGACCATGTATGCATCTTGGATCGAATCATTTCATTTATACCCTTTTTTGTCAAACTATTCATTCTTAGATTAATAGAACTCAAACTCCATTAAAAGAGGAGGAGGGATTACAAGATAAAGGGTAGTAAAAGCCCAAAGTTTTGCCAACCAAATGGCTACATAAATAAGATAGAAGTAGATACACTTTATCAAAAGAAGGCATGAAGAATCGAAGAAGACTAAGATCCCATGAATATTCTGATCAACTGCATCCGACACATTCGTAAGTGTGTTAGTCTCTGTACTAAAGAGAGATGAGATGTCTGCTACAAAGGCAGAGAAGAAGCCTGCAACAAAGGTAGGAGGGAAAATAAACCGGGAGGAAAAACCTTGCAATAACGTTGAGTCTTGAGCAACCAAACCACTTAAGCTAAGTGGAACATTTGGAAAGAAGAGACGATAATTGTCCAAAGGAAACCAGAATCTCTGGGACAGATGAATTAGTTGGCAATAATCCTTCAAACAACCACCAAGAAGAAGATGCCAAACATAATACACAAGAATCCATAAAGAAAATGGAACAAAGTCTGAATACATCAGTAAGGGATCGCATAGAGGCGATAAGAAATCTGCATATTGCAGTAAACGATCACACAAAGACAATAGAGATGCTACTAGAGGGCACAAAGGTAGAACCATAGGAAACTAAGTCCATGGGAACATCACAATCTAAGCCCACAAGCCACAGCTCCAAAACCACCCACTCAGCACACATCTCGTACTCATCCATAGAAGAATAAACAGAGAGTGAGGAGCGGAAACAAACCTGGAAGACTGGGAACAGAGGGAAACTGTGGATGTCGGGCAAGGGTCGGAGGGTATGCCGAAAAACAATATCCGTGATTAGATTCGTATTTTTCTTAGCCTTGTTGATCGGTAAGGTTGGGTTGTGAGGAGACATATACGGGTTGAGGTAATGATGCGATGGTTGAAGGGGGAACTTGGTTGCAGCCTTTGCTGGGCTAATATTGAGACTAAAGCCCAAAAACAAGATATGTCACATGCCCATAGGTGAAAGGTTGAACGTCGGCTGAGAAGTTGGTCGGAGAATACACGATCGCTGGAAGCACTGAGCCTACCATGAGGAGCGATAGAGGTCTTCACCCACCACTTGAACGAGTTCGTCGTAGATAGATTGGATTTGCAGCGACAAAAAGTTGTTGACTTGCAGCGACAAAGAGGGTAGCAGATAGATTGGATTTGGAGCTGCAGCACTGGAGGGAATCCAAAAAGACCAGCGGATCTGGTGGGTTAGGAGGTGTAAGTTGCTCCGGAGCCACCGGATTACATATGGCACGAGGTTGAGTGAGATTTTCCTTTGAGGATGCTTGATTCGGGTTCGGGACAAAATCGACAGAGAGATCCGAGAAGGGAGAGATGTCACCTTTTACAAACTCGGCGAGCCATTTATCGGGAATAGGTATAGCGCGGAGGCGGCAGGTGGTGGTGCTCGGGAAGATTGTGGGTTCCGATGGCGACGAGACCGGAGGTGGTGGTGCTCGGGTAGGTCGTGACAGCCGCATAATTAAAACAAACAGAAAGGAAGAAGAAGAAGGAATCTTAAGAGAAGAATCAGACTGCAAGTGAAGAGAAAAGATTCAATCCGGAGAGAGCAAGAGAGGAGAAGAGAGGAGGCGACGCCCGCGGAGCAGGGCCGGCGTCGGAAAACGAAAGTTCTACGGAGACCTCGATATCAGCGTCAGAGAGCAGCTAGGGCGAACTTCCCTTCTTTGTTTCATTTATACGCTAAACTTTTGTTTTTTTGGTTATAAATCAGATGTCAAAACGTTTGAACTTGTGGAGTGGGGACAATCGACACACAAAATTCAATAGAATATTAGTGACAGTTATAACTTTTTGTGTTTATTATTTTGGTTGTAAACTATGTAATTATGATGATAAACAATTCACTTATGAATGGCTTAATGATCTTATGGGGTTATTTTGTAATAATTGTTGTGTTACTCGGATCATTTTGATAATAACGAGGAGCGAAATTTGTCGGAGTCATGCATTTGGTAATTAGTGGCAGACCCAATGAGTTGAACAAGAATCGGGACAAAACTAAACACTGAATTGGAAGGCAATGGTTGTTAATAGTCGACTTCTCCATATTATTTCCTTAATTAATTTTGCTATCTGCAAACACTATTATATTGTCAGCAAAACATAAACGAGTGATTCTTAGTTTTTAAATCAAAATGAGAAATATGAGCGTGAAGACTGCAAAAATCATTGTATGATTTAAAACAAGCTCCAAGATGATAGTTTGCAAAACTAGTAGAAGCACTTCAATCTTTTGGAATTAAACAAATAAGATCATGTTATTCTCTCTTCGTCTACTTCAAAAACAGAGTTCGACTTCGTATATTAGTGTCCATAGATGATTTGATAATATTTGGTTCATCATCGGACACAACACAGACTTTCAAAAGCTACTTAGCTACATGTTTTCATATGAAAGATCTTGGAACAATCAAGTATTTTCTAGGATTGGAGGTGGCAAGAAGTCCTGAATGCATTTACTTGTGCCAACGTAAGTACGCTATGGACATTGTTGCGGAGGTTTGTCTTATCAGATACAAGCTCTCCAATTGATTAAAATCATAAAATTAGTCTCGTGGAAGGTTCATTTCTCATTGATACATAAACATATCAACGGCTAATATGGAGGTTAATTTATTTAACGGCTACACGACCAGATCTTACATATTCTATCCATGTTCTTTCCCAATATATGCACACACCACACAAAGAACACTAGCTTGTGGCGCTGAAAGTAGTACATTACCTAAAAGGTACACTCATGCAAGGAGTTTTGCTATGAGAAGATTCACCAATGCATCTCACAGGTTGGTGTGATACGGACTGAGGTGATGCTCAATAACTAGAAGATCGCTTACATGGTGGATTTTTCAATTTGGAGAATATCCGATTTCATGGAAAACGAAGAAACAAGACACAGTCTCAATATTCTCCGCTGAAGCAAAGTATAGAGCGATGATGGAAATAACGGTTGAGCTTCAAATATTGAAGACACTTTTGTTTTAGTTTGGTGTCAATCATGATAAATCAATTTCAATTATGTGTGATGGTAAGCTAACTATCCATATTAGTGTCAATTCAGTTTTTCATGAGCGGACAAAAAATGTGGAGTTGGATTGTCGTTTTGTTCGTGATGATATACTTTAAGGCTTGGTCAAACTGATTCATATGTCGAGTAAACACAGTTCGCTGATATACTTACGAAGGAGATAGGACGAAACATTTCTTCTCAAATTAGATATTTATAATCTTTATACTCCAACTTGAAGAATTGAGATAAATATAGAGATAAACTTTATAGATTTGATAATATCATATATAAACTCATATCTTAGATTTCCTATGTATGCTAAGAATAAATGATACGATGTATTATATACAAACTATTTGGTCTATGGAATGAATAACAGAAGTTGAGATCATAAATTTGTCACATATAAACTTAAGTTTTAGTTGGCTCAGTTGGTAAATGTGAGCTAGTAACTTTCTGCCAATAAGAATTCAATTTTTATTAGAAAAGATCTCCTGTCTAAATGAGAGTAAATTTAATATAATTAGGGATCCGCCCAATATAAATGTACGGACCTATATATCCCGAACTTCTTAGTCATTCAAAAAAAAAAAAACTTAAGTTGTAGTTAGTTAAGAAGCTTCTTTGTGTTACAATAAAAAAGAAAAGATGACGAATATTCTTATCTATACCATGACGTTTTTCCTAAGACAACTCAACAAATTGAGCCAATAATCAAGAAGCACGTAAACTTATTTTCTATTTTTTTGCTCATTAATACGTGTCGAAGAAGCTTATGTTCTTTTAACAATGCAATAACAATTGTGGAAAATATGATGTCAAAAAAAAAAAAAAACACAATTGTGGAAAATATATATAATTATCTAGTCTCCGACGAGTATCCACCATTGGAAATAATTGTTAAACAATTCACTAAAATAATTTTATTTTACAAAGAATAAAACAAAGCGAGACATTGTCCTGACTATAAAATCCCCTCTCAAACTCGGTCCATCTATTCTCTCTCGTCTCATCATCATCACTCATCACATATCTTTCTTTTCCCTTTTCAAAATCCCTAAACTTTCTACATCGTTTATGGCGAGCTCACGACTAGCGAGATTCATAACGGAGGTTGCGCCACCGCAGTTTGTCACGGTGATGCGGCGAAGAACGGCAAAAGTACTCGACACGATCAAGGAGGAAGAAAGAGAAGTTGGGACTGATCATTCCATATTTTCTTCTTCTCTGACTTCCAAAATCTCACCGTTTACTTCTCCTTTTTCTTCTTCTTCCTCCTCTGTTTCGGCTTCTGCATCATTCAGTGCCGGTCTGACCCATTTTCCGGTGACGGAGAATCGGAGCTCTATTCCGGTTTTCAAGAACTGAATAAATTTCATCGTATCATGAGCTTTTCAGATGTAATTATGTATATGTGTGTATATGCTTCCGTTGTCATCAGAAGTGTGTGTGTAGAATTTAATTTCCCGGTGAGCTCCGGCTGTTCGGATGATCGGCGTTTTTTCCCTTAACGGGTTGATCAAGCTATAATTGTATAATCAATATGTGGAAGGGACTTTGTTAGACGTCGTTTTCAATATATTGTAATGAAAAGTTAAAAGTAAATTACATTTACCAAAAAAATATATTCAAACTTTTAATTTTGCTTAGAAAATGTATAACTTGGTTGTTTTTAAATACTTCAACTTTCAAATTTTGTTATTTTGACATATAGTTTTAACTATCGTTAAAAAGCTAACATAACCATGGTTAAATTTCGATGTCAAAATAATAAAAATTTGAAAGTTAAAATTTAAAATATTTAAAAGACAATCAAATTAACGTTGAATATTTTCCAGATAACGTTAAAGTTTGGATATTTTTGGTAAATGTAATTCACGCCAGGTAATTTTAAGGTTTTTTCCATTTGCATATATGGATGAGTTATTTTTTCAATTGATATGTCTTTTTCAATCGGTTCATTTTTAACATTGAACACATACTTGTATCACCAATAAAGTACATCTACAGTTATCTTATTGAGAGAAGCTAAAATTTAGGACAATTGAAGAACAAGGCTTAATTAGTTTATGCCCTTTATGGTTGTTGTTATCGATCTTGACGTGTTTTTTAATTCTAACCAAGGATTGTCTTGATCAAATTCATTTGGAGGGAGATCATTTGTTAATTCCACCGTCATATTTGTTTGTATTGATCGGTTGGATCTTGGCTCTTTCTTACAATTCGGTTGATACCTTTCTTGTCGATACCTTTTTCGTTCTCTGTTGTTGTTGTTGGTGTTGTTTTCTCCTGCATTGTCAATCTCCCTTTTATCGTATGAAGATACTCAAAGTCCCCAAGGACGGCACAACTTTCATAAGGATTAATTTGATAATTGGGCTTGAACTTAACGGACCGATTTGATGTTGGACCGGACTAAAACAAGGTGTTAAACTCACATCCAACATCGACATTGGGAATAACTAAAAATCTACATAATGGTAAAGGGGAAAAACATTTAAAATACCTAACGTAAATTACATTTGCCAGGAAAAGTACCCAAATTTGTAACGTTTCCTGAAAATACCTAACATTATTTTGGTTATCTTTTAAATACTAACTTTCTAATTATGTTATTTTGACACCGAATTTTAAATACTGCCAATGAGCTAACCTAACCATGGTTAAAATCGGGTCTCAAAATAATAAAATTTGAAAGTTGGAGTATTTAAAAGGCAACCAAAATAACGTTGGATATTTTTCATGCAACGTTAAAAATTTAAATATTTTTCTGGCAAATAAAATTTAATTCAGATATTTTTAAAGTTTTTTTCCTAATGAAAATGATCCCAAATAAATAATTTAGTACGTTATATTGTCCTTTTTAATTTACTTGATGAAATTTCTATATATAAAAAGAGAAAATGGTTAATCTAATACTCTTTATAGCATTGTACTTAAACCTCGAAATTGGTCATAGACCAATCTAAAGTTTTCCACACTTAATTGTTTTGCGTTTTATCAGAACTAGACAAACATTTTAAACCTAAAAAGACTTAGATAGATATTGAAGTTTAAGTACAATGACCAGTTTACTATAAGCTATTACATCATACTAACATACACAAAATCACAGAAAAAAATACCAATTTTTCATTAATCCCAAAATATACAAACTTTAGTTAACTGAACAAATTTAGATATCAATTTAGTCAACATTATCTTTTTATTAACGTATGTTTATTTTAATGGAGATTAAAACGATGTCGTTTTTTTAAAAATAACAAAAATCAAAGAAAAACAGAAAATGATAAATAAAATACTAAACTTACATAGTTCCGCCAAATAAAATATGAACTTCTTAATGATCTAAAAACATATAAACTTATATTGATTGAGCCAAGTTATATATGAATATAGTCAACATTTTTTCGCTTAACAGAAGTTTACTACTAACGGGAGTTTAAAAATGTTTTAAGAATAAAAATTCTTAAATCGTCTTTTAGAATTCTTATTTCCTCGCTCTTTTCTTCTCTCTTCTCCCTCGCTTCACTTCCTCTTTACTTGAATTCATTCTCTTCTTCTTACCTTGATTCGAACCACACAAAGTCAATCGATCTATCTATACAGTGGCTATTTGGATGAGATCTTTGTTATTTAATTTGGAAAAATTATGTAAGTTTAGTGTCTTATTTACTATTTTAAAGTCAATCGATCTATCTGTACAGTGGCTATTTGTATAAGATCTTTGTTTTTTTTATTTGGAAAATTTGTAAAAGTTTAGTGTCTTATTTACTATTTTTATGTTTATATTTATTTTTTCTTATGTTTAAAAAACGACATCATTTAATCTATGTTAAAAATAAACAGATATTAAACGAAAATTAATGTTGAATAAATCGATACCTGAATTGGCTCGGTCAACTAAAGTTTGCACATTTTTTTGGATTAATGAAAAGTTGGTATTTGTGTCGGCGAATCTATGTAAATTCAGTATTTCATTGAGCGTTTTCTCTATATAAAAATCAAGAGTATCAAGAAATCATGGTCGTTATGGTGTTTATGCAAGAGCCTTAGCAAATGATTTAATTTTCATGTATAACTCCCGGAAAACTGAACACTTAAATCTTAAAACTAAAGCTTTGAATGGTATACAAAACCATAAATTCAGAACCAAAAATACATATAAAATTTTTATTAAAAAAATAAAATTTGAACTGACTTGCAGATCTAGGAGAAAAGTATAGTTTTTAAAGTTTTTCATATATTTCTTTATTTTTCATTTTGTACTGCATTTAATAATTTGCATGCCGTCAAATAATTACTAATATATTTTGTAATATAATAAAAAGTGTGAATGGAGAATAAATGAATATTTCCACCCTGCAGAATAAATGCAAATGTTATGTATTTAATCTGCATTCCATTCAAAGCATAACTTTCAAATACCAAATTGTGAACTATACCCAAAAAAATTATTTATACATCCTAAAAACTAATACTTTGTTATTCTATGAAGAACATATAGAATATATTGATATTCTTTATTACTAATTTAGTTTTTCTTACTCAACAAAACAAAAAACAATGTTAACCTAAATCATATATTCGATTTTGGTTTCAACCAGGATGCTACTAAGATCTAGTGTGACTCGCAAATTGCCATTTGCATGTCGAAAACAATGTATTCCATGAGGGGACGAAGCACGTCGTGACCAAGTATCATTTCATCCGTGATATCATCGCTAATGGAGACGCGGAAGTACTAAAAGTACACACAAGCCGAAACCATGCTGACATATTGACAAAGGTTGCTTCAGTGAGTAAGCTCAAGTCAGCTTTGGACTTACTCAAAATATCATGAGCTTAATCAGCTCAAGGCTAGCTAGATGGTGTAAGTCCAGAAGGTGAAATCCACAGGAGAATTTCAAGGATGAATGACTGAAGATGAAGTGTTGCTACAACAATTATTCGATCAAGGTGGAGTATGTTGAAACTGTGATCAAATATCTGCTAACTGCTAGAAACACTCTAACGGAAGAAGAGACTTTAGTTTGGCGGGTAAATCAATTTGAATCTTAAACCCGGTTCAGATTAAATTGTCGTCGGATTATATTAATGTGTTTCGGTTTTGTAAAAACGTTAGATTATAAAAGGGTTGTTACAGTCGTTGACTCGCTGACCACGATGAACACTCAACTTCATCTTCTCCGATCGAGCTTTACTGCGTTTTTGGAACTCGATCTTTGACATTAATTTATTTTTCTAGAATAAGATCTAGTCCCAATGACGTAGCTCCTCTCATTCCGAGGGTGAAATATGGGTTACCAAATTCTTGTGTTCTTTTACTTTTTCCTTTCGCGATTCACATAGGTCGTATCTCAATCAAAGCTCGATCGAATCTGAAAAGTTCATTCAATCAATTTGCTTATTCATTGGTTTCAAGAAGTGGTATCAGAGCCTCGTTGATCTCGATCATCGATGGTGACATCAAGACATCAGCTCAGGTGGAGCGCTTTGATGGAACTGAAGATTTCTCCATGTGGACTATAGAGATGATGGCGCATTTTGGTGTTTCCGGACTGAAAGACCTAAGCAAAGAATCCATATGGAGCCGAAGCCGAAGAAGAAATCACGGATTCGAAGGTGGTTCTTGATAAGGTAAAATTGGAAATGGATGAACGCGCCAAGGACATGATCATCGTGAACATCGGCGATCAATTTCTCAGAAAGATAAAACATTGTGCTACTGCTGCTTCCATGTGGTCTCTCCTTGATAGACTTTACATGTCAAAATTCTTGTCGAATAAAATTCATGTTCAGTCAAAATTCTACACCTAAAAATGTGACAGTACCAAGTCCATAGATGTTAACGTAGTGTTGGGATTATGTCCTGAAATCATATTGTACTAACTCTAAAGATAGTTGTATTGTCGAGATCGGACAATTCATGTGATACTGGGTAATCATAATGTTTTGCTAGAAACCAATTATGACAAATGAGTTGTAACTCATTTCCAGTATCGTGTGAACCTACAGGGTCACACACCTAAGCAAGTTGGACATACTTCGTATGGGATTGATCATTGGCATATGGTCTGGTCGATGTGTATTGGATACACATCGAATATAAGTTTCAAAGAGGTGTATCGATCGACACCATTGGGTGCGTCGGTCGATACAGGACGTGTGTCGATCGACACCACTAAGTGTGTCGGTCGACACAATGGCGAAACCGAAACAGATGTTTCGGTTCACCTCGAGGTCAGTATATAAACACGTTTTATATCTCGACCTAAGGTTGTTCGTTCTGCGCGGCCTGGACAGTTTTCGCAGAGAGAAAACATAGAAACCTCCAGAAACAAAAGTCCCAAGGAGATCCGAGCACCGGTACTAGCATCCCGGCGGATTCCAGCTTGTGTGCGTGTGGACTACGATAGAGGCGCAGCATCTGAGGCGCTATAGATCTCGTGCTACTTGATCAATCTTCCGCTGCCAAACACCAGGTAATCATGAGGTGAGATCCATGATTCAATTAACTAGACCCTAGATCCTAGGCTATCGGGAACTCGCGAGAATTCTGAATCTGGTAGAATTGGCACGGATTCCCAACAGTGGTATCAGAGCCTTAGGGTTTTATCATTGAATCGCACCTGTTAATCGAATTTGATGATTTAGATTCGCAAACTAGGTTGTTTGAATTAGAACAGGTGAGATCGATTTGATCGATCTGCGAATCTGTGTTTTCGCACTGTGTCGATCGACACACGAGGTGTGTCGGTCGACACAAGGTGGCGAAATCGACAGATTCGGCGGCTAGGGTTTTTCGCGAAGAAAAACCGAAAGCCTTCTGTGTCGATCGACACACTGGGTGTGTCAGTCGACACAGAGCAAACTCGGTAGAGTGTCGATCGACACAGTTTGACTGTCGGTCGACACAGGACGAAATTCGGCGGCTAGGGTTTTTCTCGTAGAAAACCTAAAAGCCTACTGCGTCGATCGACACAGGTTGAGTGTCGATCGACACAAGCCGAGCGAATGGTTAATCGGTTCAATTGGATTGGACCGGTTATCATGCTTGGTTAAGTCCGAATAGATCGGTTTAAATTGGATGAATTAGTTCAATTGGATTGAACTGATTATCTCAATTAGCATGAACCGATGGGATAAATCAGTTTAATTGGATAAGTCGGTTCAATTGAATTAGACCGGTTATCGCAATTAGTTGAAACTGATTAAAACGGTTTAAATTGGATAAATTGGTTCAACTGGAATGAACTGATTATCCCAATTAGTATAAACCGATTGGTAAAGATCAGTTTGATCAGATAAGTCGGTTCAATTGGATTGAACCGGTTATTAAAACTGTCTTCGGTTTAGGTCTATGTCGACCGTCACACATGAGTTGTGTCGATCGACATGACCGGTTCAATGAACCAGGTTAATTGGATTAACCGGTTATTGCAGTCCGGTTTTGTTTGGTAGTGTCGATCGACAGACATAGTCTGCGTCGATCGACACAGTATTCGAAATTCTGGTTATTGAACCTTGAATTTGCAGAAACCAAACTAGACTTAAACATTGATCAAAGATTAGCTTCAATGTGGTCAACTGTCAAGACTCGTTTCGTTGTGTGATGGTCTAGCCAAGAGCTTGGTGTCCACAATTACGTGAGTAAGGCAGGTAGTAAAGTTGATGGACTTGCAGTGCTAAACATCAACAATTACATGACCTAAGAGATTGATTTGCTAAACTTTTGGGTTTAGTTTCCTCAACTAAATATCAAGTGACTTTGATGTCTTGCCCAATCTTGTCTACTGTCAAGACTTGTTTCGTTTGTTGGATAGTCTTGGAGTCCTTGGTATCCACTGCTACATGAGTAAGACAGGTGATCAATGATAGACTTGCAGTGCGACTGTCAATGATCACTAGACTGAAGAGATTGGTTTACTTGACTGAGCCATCAGAAGTTCTGGGCTCAGAGACATCAGGGTGGATAAGGCATAGTTTGTCTCATCCACAACCAAGAGTTGTACTGGGTACAATTAGCAATGATTTGCTTACCTAGATAACTAAATTTTGGGTGATGGCGAGTCGTCCACTCAGATTTTGGAAATGTATGGATTTTGGATCATTATATTCATAGAGGAAACATTGTTTGAATATAATGCGAGTTTTCTTATTAAATAAGATTTCTCATCATATACATAACTAAATCTTTATTTTTCTTGGATTTCAGCTTATGTCTATGACTACTTTCTCGTTGCGATCCGTCCTTGAGAAGGACAAGTTAAATGGATCCAACTTCCTGGATTGGTATTAGAATCTGAGATTCATTCTCAAGCAGGAGAGCAAGGACTATGTCCTTGAAAAGGCTCTTCCAGAAAGGCTTGAGACCAATCGCTCGCATGCAGCATATAATGCTTGGAATAAGCATTATATTGATGTGGTAGACGTGCGTGGTCTGATGTTGACTACCATGAACTCGGACTTGAAGAGTCAATACGAGAACATGGAGTCGCCAATAGAGATGATCACCAGCCTGAAACTAAAGTTTCAGGATCTGGCACGAGTTGAGAGATTCCAGATGGTGAAGTCTCTCACTGGGTGCAAAGTACCAGAGGATGCTCCAGTAAGTCCTCATGTCATTAAACTGATGGGTTACATTGATAACCTGGGGAAACTGGAATGTCCTGTCAGCTTAGAGTTGGCTACTGACATCATTCTGCAGTCACTGCCGTCAAGTTATGACAAGTTCGTTAAGAACTATATCAAGAAAGGCTTGACGAAGACGTTGACTGAGCTGCATGGCATGCTTAAGGCAGCAGAGCAAAACATCAAAAGGGGTAAAAGATTTGAGAAATCTTGTTTAGACAAGGGTGTTGGCAAGGCCGTCCAGATTTGGAATCAGGATAAGCCTGTGTCATCTTTTAAGCCCAAGTCAGGCCCATCGGGTGTTAGAAAGTGCTTCTGTTGCAATGAGTCAGGGCATTGGAAGAGAGATTGCATTAAATTCTTGGAAGATTCACAAGAGATGGAGAAGATGTATGGTACTTCTTCTTCAGGTATTGTGTTATTGATTCAAGTTCTACATAAGTATTGGATACTAGTTGTGGTACTGATATTTTTTGAAATATGCAGGACCTAAGCGACAGTAGAACGTTGAAGAAAGGACAAATGGAACTACGTGTCTGGTATGAAGCAATGGTTGCTGCATGAGCCGTAGAGATTCTCCACTTGTAGGAGCCTTTCCTACTTGGTTTTTGAAATTAAGTAATTGCCACCATGTACTTGCTATATGCAAAATGTCTTTCACTTTCTTTTGAGAATTTGGATGTTTTTCATTTGATAAAAGACAAGTTTTGTTCTTTTGATCTTAATGAAATATTTAATGGTAGCACCCCGTTTAGAATGGGTTTTATATCTTAAACCAACATGAGTTAAAATATAACATAAATACCAAACGGTTTAAGTCTGATGACTCGAACTCGACCTTTCTTTGGTATAGTCGTTTAACCACAAAAGTGAAGCAGATTAGGTAAATCCATAGTTTTGGACTCATTTGGTTTTAATCATTTGAGATATGAATTCTGTTCACGTGACCAAATGACTAAGGCCCATATAGCAGAGCTAAAAGGAAATGGGCCAGAGGCTTATTGGGCCTTACACATACTGATGTATGCGGCCCAACAAGCATTATTGCCAAAGGAAATATTCTATACTTCATTACCTTATTGATGGCATCAATAAGTATGGCTGTGTTCATTTGATGAGACACGAGCTGGAATCCCTTGAGGGAGTTCAAAGATGAAGTGTAGAACCAATTTGACAGAAGTATTGAAATCCTCGATTGAATCGCGGAAGAAAAATACTAGAGTCAAGAATTGGGTGATCATCTAAAGGAATGAATCAGATCTTATTAGATATGATCTGATCAATGATGAGTCACAGGAATCTTCCATAACCATTTAAGAATACATTCTGAAATGTCTATGTTTACGCTAAAAGGTTTCTATCATAATCAGTGAAAAACACCACATTGGATGTGGACTGGGTGATTTCCAAATATGTTTTTCTGATTAATTGGGATTGCAAGGTTTGTGTAAGACAGTAGTCAACAAACAAACTTGAATCCATATCTGATAAGTTCTACCTCGCTGGTTGTCCTGAGGAAACCAAGGCTTAGTACTTTTGTTGTCCAGAACTGTGTCTTTTAAGAAAGGTGATACTTTCAAAAGGAACAGTGGGAGTGAAAGTACACATCGAAGAAATTCGATAAACACAGTAAGCTGTTCAACCTGGTGAGGGAGAGCAGCGGTGAGATCTACAAAGTGCTGTAGGATCTGCAACTGTGGAGCCTGAAATTCGCAAATCCGAAAGGATCTGTCACTAACTCGAGAGTGATTTCTCGTAACCAAATGTCGTGATCTGCTGATCATTGAAAAGTGACATGCGAAATTCAAAGAAGCGATGGTGAGCCCCAACTCCGAAATATGCTGGGCATGAATGTAAGCTTCATCGATCCAATTCTGGATTGAAGCAAACATCTTGGAATTGGAATCTACATTCTGATAATGTAGTCAAAAGTTTTGACTTGATCAGAAAGAAATGAAACCATGCGTTTACAAGAAGACTAGTGGGAGCGTAATGGCAATTCTCACACAGTATGTGGATAACATACTTGAATCTCACAAACGACGTTCCGACACTAAAGTCTTGTCAAGATTTAGGTCGGAAGTCAAATGATAGACATGGGAGAAGCCGTGTGAATTCTTGGAATGAGAATCTATTGATATAGATTGAGTAAGCTAATTGGATCGTGTCAAAATCCTTATGTTGATAAGGTACTGGACAGTTCTGATGTGCTTGATTCCAAGAATGGCTTTATACCAAAGGTCTTATGGCAATAATCTAAGCAAGATGAAGTGTCTTGGACACTGGCTGAGCTAGTAACAATATTAGCAAGATGAAGTGTTTTGAACACTGTCTGAACTAGTATTAATGAATGTGATTGCTTATGCTGATGCAACAGAATCCATCATGAATGCCATATTTTGCGCTCGTCTAGGTGCAACTTATGCATAAAGCATGACGAGAAAATACCAATGTACTCCGGTAACAGTCACTAAATAGTTACCAGAAATACCCCAAGTGTTTGGGAAACACTAAGGATAGGTTCGTGGTGAAGTGATAAAGTGACAAACCAGTTGAAAGTAGTTAGACAGACAAAGACGATTCCCGGTTCCCACCTGGTTATGTCTCTTTGTCTGTATAGCGGTGCTAGCTATTGGAAAGGCTCCAAGCAGCGGACCGTAGAATAACGTTGTTATCTGAATGGCGATGTGGTTTGTTGGAATTGTTCCAAACAAGAACACCGCAATATCTCCCACAACCTAAGCACCAGATTTATTCCGTTGCTGTAGGTATAAGATATCTAAAGAGATGATCTTGATTCTAGTGGGAGTTATTTTAGTTATGTTGTAAACTCCACATAGACGTGCCATGGTAGTGTTTATGTAAGTTAAAACTGACATCAGTATTATTTGATTATTGGATAATTAAATAATAGTCCCAAAGTATTTTATGATCATCATATAGGTCATCAAGTTGAGGACTTGATCATGAAACCCTATAAGTAAAAGATGACATAAATTATGATTGTCCCTAGTCGAGGTTATTGAAGTGGGGCACCAATAACCGCGCGAGACTAGTATGTGAGGTGACTGTTGGACTAAGTTTCATGAAGTCAATGATATGATTATCACAGTCAGTCACATAGATATATGTTGGTGAACATATGATCGGACATGACCCGCTAATGAGAACTCCACAGGATATGAATTAATCAGTGTCATGGGAGGTTCTCATTACGACTATAGAGTATAGTCCTTAGACCTGAGTTCATCATGCTTTCTAGCATATGAATTGGTGCGTGTTGACCTTGTCAAATGTCGTTCCGTAAATGGCGGCTATAACGGCATTGCTTGTGCGTATCATGAAGTATGTGTAGAAACAGGGATGGAACAAGATGGGATTTGTCCCTCCTGGAAAACGGGAGATAAATATCTCAGGGCCCATCGAAGATTTGATACTGAGAAAATGCATGGCCGTGCTCAAACGAGGTGATTGTCAGTCGTTTGTTTTAATCAGTATAGATCAGAAATTTGATGAACATGATGTTGGCTATAATAAGGATGACACAGTCTCTTGCCTTATGCCATATCGAGATATAGAGACAAAGGGATTATAGGAATAGGTGATTCCAGTACAAGTGGGAGATTGTTGGGATTATGTCCTGAAATCATATTGTACTAACTCTAAAGATAGTTGTATTGTCGAGATCGGACAATTCATGTGATACTGAGTAATCATAATGTTTTGCTAGAAACCAATTATGATAAATGAGTTGTAACTCATTTCCAGTATCGTGTGAACCTACAGGGTCACACACCTAAGCAAGTTGGACATACTTCGTATGGGATTGATCATTGGCATATGGTCTGGTCGATGTGTATTGGATACACATCGAATATAAGTTTCAAAGAGGTATATCGATCGACACCATTGGGTGTGTCGGTCGATACAGGACGTGTGTCGATCGACACCACTAAGTGTGTCGGTCGACACAATGGCGAAACCGAAACAGATGTTTCGGTTCACCTCGAGGTCAGTATATAAACACGTTTTATATCTCGACCTAAGGTTGTTCGTTCTGCGCGGCCTGGACAGTTTTCTCAGAGAGAAAACATAGAAACCTCCAGAAACAAAAGTCCCAAGGAGATCCGAGCACCGGTACTAGCATCCCGGCGGATTCCAGCTTGTGTGTGTGTGGACTACGATAGAGGCGCTATAGATCTCGTGCTACTTGATCAATCTTCCGCTGCCAAACACCAGGTAATCACGAGGTGAGATCCATGATTCAATTAACTAGACCCTAGATCCTAGGCTATCGGGAACTCGCGAGAATTCTGAATCAGGTAGAATTGGCACGGATTCCCAACACGTAGATGATTTCCTCAAAATGTTGTTGAGATGGGTTGTTTGAATGTCATGGTTTCAGATGAGATTCAAGCCATTTTCTTCTTGAACTCTCTGCCAATGAATTACGACCAACTGAAGCACAAGCTGAAGTATGGAAAGGAATAGTTGACTCTGGAAGAGGTTATTGCTGCGGCAAGATCAAAGCAACGTGAATTATCTGAGGGCAGCACGCTGAAAGGCGGTTCTACAACGGTCTTGTACACTAATGACAGGAGTAGATCCCAAAGAAGAGATACCAGAGACAATAAGGGAGAAAGGAGCCATGGTAGATCTAAGGACATGAAAGTTACATGCTGGTACTGCAAGAAATAGGGGCATGTTAAAAAGATGGCTTTGCCATAAAGAGAATGTGGGAAAGTGGAGGAGATTGTGAGGCTGATGTGGTCATTGAGCTTTGATAGGTCAAATTTTAATCCCTAGTTATCAACTGCAAGTATACAGTGTCAATGTCGTAGTACTTAGAGTATCGAACAATGTACCGCATATTATCAATAGAATGTTCGTTTTAAATCAATGATAAGCAAGTGCAAATGGTGAAAAACAGTAATAATGCAAGTAAATAAATGTGTAGATTCGATGGGAGAAAGCGCTAGACTTAGGGAATTTCTCAGAAAATCATACAAAGTCAGACACCGATTAATCAAGATACAAATTAAGCGCAGGTTCAAGAACTAGAAACACAAGTATAAAACAATTCAACTCTCGCTGCAATTATTTTCTATACCTAGCAACCTAATGATTCAAATATATTTGCAATCTTAGACTTCTAGACATGCATTAAGTTTACGTTCTTCCATTCACAATTTACATAAACCAATTATCTTTGCGATTAGTTAAATTGCTCACACTAAGTTCTTTTTAGATTATCAATTACACTCTCGTGTCAATTAATTAACCTAAGATCTAAGTTCTAAGTGATCAGTCTAGAATTAACTTTAGGATTAACTTAGGTGATAAACAGATTGATGGTGAATCCTACTTAACTAGAGATCCTAACAGAGTATGGAATCCCTAATGAGAATCCCTAAATCTAATAAGGTAAACTACTCAGACATATTGATAGTGAAGCAACACATATTGAATAGAAAACAAAAAGACTGACTAGATATATAAAATGAGTTCGAAATCTTCTCTCAAAGGTTACAGAGTAGCATATCAGCCCCAAACTCAATATCTCTCAATCTCGAAAGCAAGAACAAAAGATTAGAATGAAAACACTCTAAAACCTAATTAATAGCCTAAAACACGTTCATGGGCTTAATTATAAATAGTGAAACATCTGGGCTCTTTTGCAATTTCTCAAAACTTTTCATTAGCTTGCATGGAAGTTGGCATTCAGGATCAGTGTCGACCGACACCTAGGTGGTGTAGGGCGTCACAATGTCTTCAGACGGGTTCGACTTCGACTTCTTGCAAAATGCTCCAGAAATGCTTCAAAACTCATAACTTCACTCCATTCATGTGCTAACTTGTAAAGGACTTGATAGACTCGAAATGTTAGATAAAAGACTATATTATTACATACATATCATGCTTAAAAACCTGGAAAAACCATGATATATCAACTACTCCACTCAAGAAAGGCCCCATTGTCAGTGCCTTGAGATTTTAGTCACCTTGGAATAACATTATTAATCCTAACAAATAAATAAATCTAGCATTCCATGAAAACCTTATTGAGAATCCTTAAACCTAACTCGAGATCTACTCAGAGATATCAGATGAAACAAACAACATGGATGAAATAGATATCATTAAAATAGATAAGAGAATAGAAAAAGGGGTTCGAAATCTTCTCCAAAAGCAGTACAAAGTTCGGATCAGCCCCAAACTCAAAAACTTTCTCTAGCCAAAATTATGAAAAGTGTAGAATGAAAATAAAAAATAAAACCCTAATAATAAGTGTCAAACACGTTTTGGATCTCCTTTGTAAATAGTGAATCTTCTAGGCCATTCTTGTAATTTCCAAAGTCACTAAAAACTTGGCGAGTGCTTCCTGAAATCGGTCTGCATCGATCGATGCTCTATGTTGCGTCGGTCGATGCTCGATTGTCATCTGAACATCAGGTACAAATGACCGATATCTGAAGCCGATAATATTACGGTGATTTTTGCCTCTTTGCACGACTTGTGTCGACCGATGCAAGAGCTGCATCGGTCTATGCTCAGCTCGATCACTAAGAGTAATTTCTGTCATCACGGCATCAGCTCCAAAGAATATCCAAAAAGCTCGAATATCTTCCAAAGTACTACAAATGTGTGCAAACTTGTAAAACACCTGAAAAGACTCGAAATACACTATAAAAGACTCGATTATATACATATATCATGGATTAAATCCTATAAAACCATGATATATCACTAGCATCATCCAACACCATATGATACCTCAAGTCCACACCACTAAAGAATATGTTCAGCAGTTGTAATTATGAAAAACCATGGTGTACACAGTCACGTTGGTACGATCTAAAGCGCACCCAAGCAACCTTAAAGGCTTCAGCAGGAAACTGTTTGAAGTGAGTAATCTGGTACCTCAGCTGATCTGATTTTCCATCATTAAAGAAGCTGCGCAGAAAGGCCTTCTTGCTAGCATCCCAAGTAGAAAGAGAACATGTTGGTACCTACTTTAACCAGTCAGCAGACTCTCCACTAAGAGAGTGTGGAAAGATCTTGCAGTGTAGGAAATCATAGATGATTCCATTGTGCTTCATGCTAGTTACCAAATCCTAAAATCTCTCGATATAGTCCAAGAGTGCTCATGAGGAAGACCATGGAACTAATGATGTTCGAAAAGAGTGTACTAGGACGTCTTCAGTTCAAAATCATTCCTCTCTATCGGAGGAGGTCTGATCGCAGACCTGTTCACATAGAACTCATCGGGTATGTTGTAATCAGCGAGAGTCAATCTTACTTGCGAAATAGAAGTCTGCGCAGCAGCTTGCGCCTCACCACCCCCTGTTAAATAAGCCTTGCGCCGGCAGCGGCTTCAATGAAAGGTGCAAGGATGGTGTTTCATGCAGCGTTCAACCTCTGTCCATGCTCGTTGTACGCTTGACCCTGATGATCATGAAGAACAACATTCTCATATGTAGTAACAATCACTGGTTGATACATCTTCTCTGGTTTCTTTGCTTTTCGGTTCATTCTCTCTAGCCTAGCAAGCTCCTGATTCTCAAATTACAAAAGCTCCTTGTCTGGGTTTCTCCTGGTTGCACGATTAGGCATACACAAAACTCAATACCTGGTATCAAACTCAGTGTCGGGCGACACTAATGGGGTGTCGGTCAACGCTAAGTGTTCATGGTCGTAGTTTCCTGTAAAAACGAAGACACGTAAGGTAGAAAGATGTAAGTAACAAAATTAAAAAGCTTAGTAAAGACTTAGAACTATAATCTATTAATAAAGACAAGAGTCCCCGACAACGGCGCCAAAAACTTGATATGTCAAAGTTTAATCCCTAGTTATCAACTGCAAGTGTACAGTGTCAGTATTGTAGTACTTAGGGTATCAAAAATGGACCGCATATTATCAATAGAATGTTTGTTGTCAATCAATGTTAAGCAAGTGCAAATGGTGAAAAACAGTAAACAATGCAAGTAAATAAAGGTGTATATTTAATGGGAGAAAGTGCTAGACTTAGAGAAGTTCATAGGAAATCATACAAAGTCAGACACCGATTAATCAAGATACAGATTGAGCGCAGGTTCAAGAACTAGAAACACAAGTATAAAACAATTAAACTCTTGCTTCAATTGTTTTTCTATACCTAGCAACCTAATGATTCAAATATCTTTGCAATCTTAGAGTTCTTGACATGCATCAAGTTTAAGTTCTTCCATTCACAATTTACTTAAACCAAATTTCTTTGCAATTAGTTAAGTTGTTCACACAGTTCTTTTCGGATTATCAATAATCATCTCGTGCCAATTAGTTAACCTAAGATCTAAGTTCTAGATTATCAGTCCATAATTAGCTTTAAGATTAACTTAGATGATGAACAAATTGATGGTAAATCCTAATTAACCAGAGATCTAACATAGTATGAAATCCCTAATGAGAATCCCTAAATCTAACATGGTAAACTACTCAAACATATTGATTGTAAAGCAACACATATTAAATAGAAAACTAAATGACTGAATAGATATATAAAAGGAGTTTGAAATCTTCTCTCAAAGGTTACAAAGTAGCAAATCAGCCCCAAGCTCAATATATCTCAATCTCCAAAGCAAGAACAAAAGATTAAAATGAAAACACTCTAAAGCATAACTAATAGCCTAAAAACGTTCATGAACTTAATTACAAATAGTGAAACATTTGGGCTCTTTTGCATATTCTCCAAAGTTCTCATTAACTTGCGTGGAAGTTGGCATTCAGGATCAGTGTCGACTGACACCTAGGTGGTGTCGGGCGACATCAATGTCTTCAGATGGGTCCGACTTTGACTTCTTGCAAAATGCTCCAAGAATGCTTCAAAACTCATAACTTTGCTCCATTCTCGTGCTAACCTGTAAAGGACTCGATAAACTCGAAATACCAAGTAAAAGACTCTATAATTACATATATATCATGGTTAAAACCCTGGAAAAACATGATATATCAAGCCTCTGGACAATATGGACGCATTGAATGTATCTCCCTAACCTCAAGAGAAACCTTATGTCTATATGCATCCTGGATAAGAATGGTTTTACTCACACTGGTGGTAATGGCAAGATTAAGTTCTTCAAAAAATGGTAAATTGGCTCTACAAGGGATATTAAAACATGGCTTGTACATCTTTCATGGTGAGACTGTTTTAAAAGAGGAATGTCAGTCAACAAAAACAAAAGGGAAGGTACAGCTTTGGCACAGTAGGCTAGGCTATATGAGTTTCAGGAATATGTAGTTCCTTGTGAAATATGGGTTTCTAAAGAAAAAGGACATTGGGAAGAAAATCTTATGTGAAAATTGTGTTTTTGGCAAGGCCAAGAGGGTCAACTTTGAGTCTGGGACACACAACACAAAGAATGTGTTGGATTGTCTTCATGATGACTTGTAGGGATCTCCAAATGTCAAAGTATATTTGTCTGGAAATCAATACTTCATATCCATCATAGACGACTATTCTAGGAAAGTATGGATATGTTTCTTCAATACAAAAGATGAAACATTCTCTAGGTTATGCGAATGGAAGGTCTTGGTTGAGAATCGGGTTGATAGAAAGGTTAAGTGTCTAAGGACTGACAACGGGTTGGAGTTTTTTAACCAGCCTCCAATGACTACTGCAAGAAGCATGACATCTCAAGGAACATGACACATACCTATACTCTCATCAAAATGGGTTGAGCGTATGAATTGAACCTTCATGGAAAAGTTAAGGTGTTGCCTGAATGAGTCTGGTCTGAGTCAAGTTTTTTGGGCAGATGCAGCTGCAACCTCAGTTTATGTGATAAATAGATCTCCTACCTCATCTATTGGTTTCAAGTCATCGATGAAGTTTGGCTTGGGAAGAAGCCTGGATATAAACACATGAGGCGTTTTGGGTATATTGCATACGTTTTCATGGATCAAGGAAATTTGAAGCCTAAAGCCATCAAAGGTGTTTTCATTGGCTATCCTCCTGGTACAAGGATACAAGGTATGGCTTATGGAGGGATATTAATGTGTTGTTAGCAGAAACGTAAAGTTTAATGAGGAACAAGTTTATAAGGACATCTTGCCCAAAAAAAAATGGAGAAAGATTCAAAGTTGATACCGACTGAGGAACATCTGATTATGAATGTAACTTCAGTATATGATGAATAAGAAGATTTGTCTGAGAAAGGTGAAGTTTCTACAGAGACTCATGAGTCAGTCAGAAACTCAACAACTCCGAGTTCATGTTCATGTACATAAAGTACTGTCAAAGATACTACTAGGGAACATAAGGTTGCTAGGGATCGACCAAGGAGGGTCATTGTTCCACCTATAAGGTTTCAGGACAACGATTGTACAGACGAAGAGGTTGCATTTTCTCTGTATGTTTCTGAGACGATGAACTCGGAAGTTCCTTGTGATTATCAAGAAGATACTGAGAGCAAAGAATGGTCACTTTGGAAAGCTTCAACATATGAGGAAATGGATTCTTTGATTAAGAATGGAACCTGGTTACTAGTAGACAGACCCAAGGATAGAAAGATTATAAGCTACAGATGATTATTCAAGATAAAGCCATGGATTGATGGTGAACCAGAGAGATACAAAGCCAGGTTGGTTGCAAGGGGTTTCACACAAAGAGAATGAATTGACTACCAGAAAGTCTTCTCACCGGTTGTGAAACATGTGTCTATAAGGACTCTTTTCTCAATCGTGGTTAATAAAGATTTTGAGCTAGAGAAAATAGATGTGAAAACGGCGTTCTTTCATAGAGATCTTGATGAGGATTTGTATATGTATCAGCCTGAAGGATCCGAAGACCCTGAGAACAAGGATCAATATGCTTGTTAAATAAATCCCTCTATGGGTTGAAAAAATCTCCACGACAATAGAATAAGTGTTTTGATAATTTCATGATTTTGCATGAGTTTTAAACGCAGTAAGAGAGATCCTTGTGTATATGTCAAAGAAGAACTTTATATATCTTCTAATCTATGTTGATGACATGTTAATTTCTGCAAGGAAGATGGATGATATAAAAGAGCTTAAGGAGCAGTTGAACAATGATTTTGAGATGAAAGACTTGGGCTCAGCTAGAATGATCTTGGGTATGGAAATTCATAGAGACAGAGGCAGAGGTGTGTTAAGGCTATCACAGACATAGTACTTAAGGAAGGTTATAAAGAACTTCAGGGTGCATGATTCAAGACCTTATCAGACACCTATTGGGGCTCACTTCAAGTTGGCACCAGTTAAAGATCAGGAGGAACATATTGACACAGAGGTAATTCCTTACATATCAGCCGTTGGGAGTGTTATGTATGAAATGGTTAGGGTAAGGCTTGATTTAGCCTACGGTGTGGGTCTTATTAGTCGTTTCATGACCAGACCAGGATCCTTCAATGGGAAGCGGTCAAGTGGTTGTTGAAGTACATCAGTGGAACGTTGGATATGCAGTTGAACTTTACTAAAGAGAAGAGTTTGGAAGTTCAGGGCTTTTGTGACTCGGACTACGCTGCTGATTTGGGTACATGTTCACTATTGGTGGCAACGTTGTAACCTAAAAATCTGGACTCCAGCCAGTGGTAGCTCTCTCCACTACTGAAGCTGAATATATTGTGTTGACTGAATCGGTTAAAGAGGCATTGTGGTTAAGAGGATTGATGAGTGATTTTGGTTTCAACCAGGATGCTACTAAGATCTAGTGTGGCTCGCAAATTGCCATTTGCATGTCGAAAACAATGTATTCCATGAGGGGACGAAGCACGTCGCGACCAAGTATCATTTCATCCGTGATATCATCGCTAATGGAGACGTGGAAGTACTAAAAGTACACACAAGCCGAAACCATGCTGACATATTGACAAAGGTTGTTTTGGTGAGTAGCTCAAGTCAGCTTTGGACTTACTCAAAATATCTTGAGCTTAATCAGCTCAAGGCTAGCTAGATGGTGTAAGTCCAGAAGGTGAAATCCACAGGAGAACTTCAAGGATGAATGACTGAAGATGAAGTGTTGCTATAACAATTATTCGATGAAGGTGGAGTATGTTGAAACTGTGATCAAATATCTGCTAACTGCTGGAAACACTCTAAAGGAAGAAGAGAGTTTGGTTTGGCGGGTAAATCAATTTGAATCTTAAACCCGTTTCAGATTAAATTGTAGTCGGATTATTCTAATGTGTTTTGGTTTTGTAAAACCCTTAGCTTATAAAAGGGTTGTTACAGTCGTTGACTCGCTGACCACGACGCACACTAAACTTCATCTTCTCCGATCGAGCTTTACTGCGTTTTTGGAACTCGATCTTTGACATTAATGAATTTTTCTAGAATAAGATATAGTCCCAATGATGTAGCTCCTCATTCCGAGGGTGAACTATGGGTTACCAAATTCTTGTGTTGTTTTACTTTTGCCTTTCGCGATTTGCATAGTTCGTATCTCAAATCAAAGCTCTATCGAATCGGAAAAGTTCACTCAATCGATTCGCTTATTCGTTGGTTTCAAGAGGTGGCAGTGGTTATTTTCAATATTGGTGATGGTCTTTGAGCCGTTTGTGACTTTTATCCAAGTCTATTTTTGGGTTTTTTGTGAGTTGTTATTTTCTTTTGCTTCTTAATTTTCTTCTTCTATAGTTAAAATTGAAGAATCAATATATTAAGTTTTTGACTAAAAAATACATAATTCATTTTGGTTATTAACCAAATTCACGCATACATTTTTATGGGGAAAAACAATTTTTTCAAGATAGTTCGGAGACTGATCCCGAATTTCATCTGCTTCCAAAGTCATAAGCCGGAGTTTGACTATATTTCTACAACCTTATCTCTCAAGCACTGTCTATGATCTCACACCTTTGGTCGACTATATTTCCACTTTTGGTTTGCCCCTTCCACACGAAGCTTGGGTGCTTGTTCAATGTATTGAATTTCAACGAGCTCATTTTTTTATCATCTAGTTAACCCAAATGCATACTTTGTGCTAAGTCTTCATTGGATATACACTCGGATATTATACAAATATTATACTCTTTGTAAGATCATCACATTTTTGTACTCTTTGTCAGATATCACCATTTTTTTTACTTTGTCAATATATGATCTGGGACGCTACAATTAGATTTAAATAAGAAAAAACAATCATGTGCTAAGTCTTCATTGACTCCAACATACACTCGAACCTGATTGTTTCTGATTAACTTTTTTTCTTTTCTTGGGTCTAAGTTTCTGATTAACTTCCGTTAATTTAGTTTCTGATTTTTTTTGACGGCTAAAGGATTTTATTGTAGATTAAAAGTATTTTACAACATAATTTTGCTTACAACATCTTGCATTTTTAGCAAGCATATCTGCTAAACAAATTTGATCCCTATTACAATATGCAAACATTTTTTTTGGTCATCATATGTGACATATTTTTAGACAAAATAAGAACATCCTGAATAACCGTAGAGATCGATAATGAAACTTTAACTTTTGGATAGTTAGGATTGAGAAGGGTAGAATTAATTGTATCCATTATCTGCTTACAGTCTCCTTTAAACAGAATGTTTTGATACCCCAATCGTTTAGAATGTGAGACAGCCATTAGGAGTGCCATTGCTTCTGCTTCCATAACCGAATTGGTTGGAGGAAGAGATGTTGAACCTTCCCAAATCTTCTGTCCATTTGCCCTGTATAGTATCCAGGCAACACCTATATCTTGAGTAGAAAAAATCCATGATGAATCAGTATAACAAAGATATTGGGGCTGTGGATTCTGAAGGTTAGAGACTGCTGAAAGCATATTATTTCGAACAGGATTTTCTTCCATAATGGCCTGATCCAGTGCCCTGACAGCTAACCATTGGCGCATGGATGAAATGGCATTACGTACTATCTCTCTTATTTTCAAAGACAAGCTTATTTCTTGCCTTCCAAATATGCCAACCCACAAACGGAACAAGGGAAACCTCCTTGACTTTCAGATTGCATTTGTCAAATATATAGGTAATATTTTGATAAAGGTCTTGTGACTGAAGTAAATCAGTTGAGATAGATAGAGAAGGCGATAATTTCCAAATCTCCCTTGATACTCTACATTGGAACAAAAGATGATTAATATCTTCTTCTTTTTTCCCACATGCTGAGCAAACAGTGTCTATAGCCAAGCCTCGTCTGCGCAACTGAGTAAAAATAGAAAAACTGTTATGAATAACTCTCCACCAAAACATTTGTATTTTAGGAGGAACATAAAGTTTCCATGCTTGTCTACATAATGAAATGAGATAAGCATTGGATTCAGAGGGTTGATAGTTGATACGGTGTATTTAGAGTTGCACGTAGGACATGATACCTTGTTTTGACAGTATAAATACCATCAGATGCATGCATCCAGCAGAAAGTATCATTAGCTCCTGTGATCGCGGGACTAACCTTTAAAATTTCCTGGATATCTTCTGGATGAATCCACTGCTGGATTTTAGAGGAGTCCCATTGCATTGTTCCTGGTACAAACAAATCAGCCACTTTAAATTTAGGTACATAACCATATGTCTTCGGTCTAGGAGGTCTTGGTTATGAATTAACAAGCCATGGATCATGCCATGCATTTGTATTAAGTTCATTTCCTATCTTCTTTGCTATACCTAGTTTGAGTAATGGTTGAGAAGTGATAATACTTCTCCAGGCATAGCTTTGACTTTTTAGTGGCTTAGCTTCTAAAAAGGATGTGTAAGGATAGTATTTAGCTTTGAAAACCTTAGCCAAAAGACTAGTAGGCTGAGTAATAAGTCTCCACCCATGTTTAGCTAATAGAGCTATATTGAAATCTCTCAAATCTCTAAACCCCAACCCACCTTGACATTTAGAAACTACCATTTTATTCCATGCTATCCAAGATATTTTGTTTTTATCCAGAGAATTCGCCCACCAAAATCTTCTTATGTCTTGTAGGATAGTATGTAAAAGTTTCTTAGGGATGAGGAAACAACTCATAGTGTAGATGGGAATAGCTTGAATGACAACTTTGATAAGGATTTCCTTTCCAGCAGGGGAGAGAAGCTTTGAGTACCAACTATGAAGCTTATCATGAATTTTTTGCTTCAAATACTGAAACACATTGGTACGGTTTCTCCCTATATAGTCTGGTAAGCCTAAGTATTTTTCCAAAAGGGCATATAATTTTCATATTCAGAACTTTAGAAACATCATTGATAATAGATTGAGGTGTACCTTTACTGAACATCAGAGCTGACTTGGTATAATTGACTTCTTGGCCCGATCCTTGATGATATATTGAGAGGGCTTGACGAATCATATGGGCATCTTGTACTATGGCTCTAGAAAACAGCAAGGAATCATCTGAAAATAACAAGTGGGTTAGTTTAGGGGCTCCTCTCGCAGCTTGATAACCTTTAAGTTTATGTTGACTGATATAAGATTTCAGGATACTTTTCCCTCAGTACAAATGATATACATATAAGGAGAGATAAGATATCCCTGTCGTATACCTCTTGTAGGTTTGATCACTTCAGTTGGGAAGCCATTGCACATGACAAAATATGTAACTGATGTAATACAAGTCATGATCCATCTCCTCCAAACTGCATTAAACCCCATTTTACTCATTACTGCATCAAGATATGACCATTCCACCTTGTCAAAGGCCTTTGTTTTATCTAGCTTCAAAGATATATAGTTTTCAGAACGTTTTCGAGTATGAAGTGAATGAATCATTTCATGCCCAACAAGAAGATTGTCAGTAATTAACCGAGAGAGTATAAAAGTAGACTGCTCTCAGATATAATACAGTGTAGCCATTTTTTCAGCCGGTTAGCTAGAAGCTTAGAAATAATTTTATAACCGACATTAGCTAAACAGATAGGTCTAAAGTCATTAAGAGTGACAGGCGCTTCTTTCTTAGGGATTAAGACCGGATTAAATATCAACATAAGCGAAGACCTCATCCTTAACAGTGTTCCAATGATTTCTATAAAAGGTTGAGCTCATTCCATCCGGTCCTGAGGATTTAATCGGATTAATACTAAAGATTGCATCAGTAACTTCTTGCATATTAAGAGTGTTGGAATTCCTAGCAGTTCCTAATCCGATTAGGCAACCCTAAGTCTGAATTCCGAGCCTAGGATCTCAGGGTTTAAGTAATTGAATCATGGATCTCGCGTTTACCTTGTTCTGGCAGCGGAAGATGAATCAGGTAAGACGAGATCAGGAGCGATTCAGATGCCTCGCCTCTATCGTAGTCCACACGCACACAACCTGGAAAGCCGGGATGCTAGTGCCGGATCTGGGAATCGAAGAGAGAGTTTTTCTGTTTTCTGTAATCAAGAAAACTGACGGCCTCCCAATCAGGTCGACCATATAAGCCTATATATATGACATGTTATGACTAAAACCATTTTTCGGGTTTAACCGAAAAATCTATGTCATAAACCGAAACATCAGTTTCGGAATCGATCCCGTGTCGATCGACACACCAACTATGTCGATCGACACATCTCTCTTTAATCGATATTGATATGTATCCAATACACATCATCTTGATCATCACCATGATGATTATTCCCATAACAAAGCTTCCACGTTGCTTAGGTGTGTGACCCTATAGGATCATATGATACTGGTAGTAAGTCTACAACTTACAGACTGCAAGAGGCTTCTAGCAAAACATTGCAACCGCCCAGTATCATACAACATGTCTGATCTCGACACACAACTATCGTTAGAGTAAGTACAATGTGATTTCAGGACATAATCCCAACAATCTCCCACTTGTACTGGAATCATCTATTCCTATAATCCTTTCGTCTCTATATCTCGATATTGCATAAGGCAAGAGACTGTGTCATCCTTATTATAGCCAATATCATGTTCATCGAAATCCTGATATATACTGATAAAAACAAACGACTGACAATCACCTCGTTTGAGCACGGCCATGCATTTTCTCAGTATCAAATCTTCGATGGGCCCTGAGATATTTATCTCCTGTTATATAGGAGGGACAAATCCCATCTTGTTCCATCCCTGTTTCTGATGGAACTTCGAGCCAATTCTACCAGATTCAGAATCCTCGCGAGTTCCAGATAGCCTAGGATCTAGGGTCTAGTTAATTGAATCATGGATCAGATCTTGCGTTTACCTTGTTCTGGCAGCGGAATAGGGTCAGGTAAACGAGATCTCTGGAGCGCCTCAGATGCTGCGCCTCTACTGATAGTCCACACGCACACAAGCTGGAATCTGCCGGGATGCTAGTACCAGAGCTCAGATCTCCTGGGAACTCAGTTTCTTGAGGTTTCTGTGTTTTCTCTCTGAGAAAACACTCTGGGCGGCGCACACGATCCATCAGGTCCAATGTACAAAACGCGTTTATATATCGACCTTAAAGTGAACCAAAACATCAGTCTCGGTTTCGCCTTTGTGTCGACCGACACACTTAGTGGTGTCGATCGACACACGTCCTGTATCGACCGACGCAACCAATCGTGTCGATCGATACACCTCTTTGAAACTTGTATTCGATGTGTATCCAATACACATCGATCAGATCATATGCCAATGATCAATCCCATATGGACTATGTCCAACTTGCTTAGGTGTGTGACCCTGTAGGTTCACACGATACTGGAAATGAGTTACAACTCATTTGTCATAAGCGGTTTCTAGCAAAACATTATGATTACCCAGTATCACATGAATTGTCCGATCTCGACAATACAACTATCTCTAGAGTGAGTACAATGTGATTTCAGGACTTAATCCCAACAATCTCCCACTTGTATTGGAATCACCTATTCCTACAATCCCTTCGTCTCTATATCTCGATATGGCATAAGGCAAGAGACTGTGTCATCCTTATTATAGCCAACATCATGTTCATCGAATTCCTGATCTATACTGATAAAACAAACGACTGACAATCACCTCGTTTGAGCACGGCCATGTATTTTCTCAGTATCAAATCTTCGATGGGCCCTGAGATATTTATCTCCCGTTCTAGGAGGGACAAATCCCATCTTGTTCCATCCCTGTTTCTAAACATACTTCATGATACGCATAAGCAATGCCGTTATAGCCGCCAGTTACGGAACGACGTTTGACAAGGTCAAAACGCACCAATTCCTATGCTAGAAAGCATGATGAACTCAGGTCTAAGGACTATACTCTATAGTCGTAATGAGAACCTCCCATGACACTGATATAACTATCCTGTGGAGTTCTCATTTTGCGGGTCATGTCCGATCATATGTTCACCAACATATATCTATGTGACTGACTGTGATAATCATATCATTGACTCCATGAAACTTAGTCCAGCAGTCACCTCACATACTAGTCTCGCGCGGTTATTGGTGCCCCACTTCAATAACCTCGACTAGGGACAATCATAATTTATGTCATCTTTTACTTATAGGTTTTCATGATCAAGTCTTCAACTTGATGACCTATATGATGACTATAAAGTACTTTGGGACCATTACTTAACTATCCAATAATTAAATAATACTGATGTCAGTTTAACTTACATAAACACTACCATAGCATGTCTATGCAAAGATTATAACATAACTGGAATTGCTCCCACTAGAATCAAGATCATCTCTTCAGATATCTTATACCTACAGCAACAGAATAAATTTGGTGCTTAGGTTGTGGGAGAGACTGCGGTGTTTTGTTTGAAACAATTGCAACAAACCACACCGCCATTCAGATAAAAGCACTATTCTACGGTCCACTGCTTGGAGCCTCTCCAACAGATAGCACCGCTATTCAGACAAAGAGACATGACCAGGTGGGAACCGGAAATCGTCTTTGTCCGACTAACTACTTTCAACTGGTTCGTCACTTTATCAGTTCACCACGAACCTATTCTTAGTGTTCCTCACACACTTGGGATATTTCTGGTAACTGTTCAGTGACTATTACCGGAACATATTGGTATTTTCTCGTCATGCTTTATGCGTGAGCTGCATCTTGACGAGCGCAAACATGGCATTTATGATGGATTCTATTGCAGCAGCATTAGCAATCACACTCATTAATATTAGTTCAGCCAGTGTTCAAAACACTTCATCTTGCTAATATTGTTACTAGCTCAGCCAGTGTCCAAGACACTTCATCTTGCTTAGATTATTGCCACAAGACCTTTGGTATGAAGCCATTCTTGGAATCAAGCACATTTGAACTGTCTAATACCTTATTAACATAAGGATATTGACACGATCCAATTAGCCTTTCTGATCCATTCCAATGGATCCTTATTCCAAGAACTTTCACGGCCTTCTCCAATGTCTATCGTTAAATTTGACTTCCGACCCAAATCTTGATAAGACTTTGGCGTTGGAACGTCGTTTATGAGATTAAGTATGTTGTCTACATACAATGTGAGAATTGCCATTACGCTCCCATTAGTCTTCTTGTAAACGCATGGTTTCATTTCTTTCTGATCAAGCAAAAAAAAAAAAACTTTTGACCATATTATCAGAATGCTGATTCCAACTCCAAGATGTTTGCTTCAATCCAGAAATGGATCGGTGAAGCCTACATGCATACCCAGCCAATTTTCGGAGTTGGGGCTCACCATCGCTTCTTTGAATTTTGCATGCTCGTCACTTTTCAATGATCAATAGATCACGACAATTTGTTACGAGAAATCACTCTCGAGTTAGTGACGGATCCTTTCGGATCTGCGATTTTCAGGCTCCACAGGCGTAGATCTTACAGCACTTTGTAGATCTCACCGCTGCTCTCCCTCAACAGGTTGAGCAGCCTCCTGTGTTTATCGAATTTCTTCGATGTGTACTTTTACTCCCACTGTTCCTTTTGAAAGTATTATCTTTCATAAAAGACACAGTTCCGAACAACAATACTTTGTCCTCGGTTTGGTTGCAAAAGTAGCAAGCCTAGGTTTCCTTAGGACAACCAGCGAGGTAGAACTTATCAGATATGGGTTCAAGTTTGTTTGTTGACTAATGTCTTACACAAACCTTGCAATCCCAATTAATCAGAAAAACAAATTTGGAAATCACCCAGTCCACATCCAATGTGGTGTTTTTCACTGATTCTGATAGAAACTTATTTAGCGTAAACATAGACATTTTAGAACGTATTCTTAAATGATTATGGAAGATTCTTGTGACTCATCATTAATCGGAGCATATCTAATAAGATCCGATTCATTCTGTTAGATGATCACCCAATTCATGATTCAAGTATTTTCCTCCGCGGTCTAATCGAGAATCTCAATACTTCTGTCAAATCGGTTCTACACTTCATCTTGGAACTCCTCAAGGGATTCCTGCTCGTGTCTCATCAAATGAACACAGCTATACTTATTTATGTCATCAATAAGGTAATGAAGTACAGAAGATTTCCTTTTGCACTAATGCTCATCGGGCCGCATACATCAGTATGTGTAAGGCCCAATAAGCCTCTGGCCCGTTTCCTTTAGCTCTGCTAAAAGGGCCTTAGTCATTTGGCCCAGTAAGTAGAATTCATATCTCAAATGATTAATAATGAAATGAGTCCAAAACTATGGAACTTCTGAATCCGCTTCACTTCGTGTGGTTAAATGACTATGCTAAGGAAAAATCAACTTCAAGTCATCAGGCTTAAAGTGTTTGGTATTTATGTTATGTGTACAAGCGTACATTGGTTCAAGATATAAAACCCATTCCAAATAGGGTGCTACCATAGAATATTTCATTAAGATCTAAAGAACAAAACTTGTCTTTTATCAAAATGAAAAACATCCAAATTCTTACAAGAAAATGAAAGACATTTCTGCACAAGGCAGATACATAGTAGCAATTACTTAATTTCTAAAACCAAGTATGAAAGGCTCCTACAAGTGGAGAATCTCTACGGCTCATGCAGCAACCATTGCTTCATACCAGACACGCAGTTCCACTTGCCCTTTCTTCAACGTTCTACTGTCGTTTAGGTCCTGCATATTTCCAAAATATTAGTACCACAACTAGTATCCAATACTAACGTAGAACTTGAATTAATAACACAATACCTGAAGAGGAAGTACCATACATCTCCTTCATCTCTTGTGAATCTTCCAAGAATTTAATGCAATCTCTCTTCCAATGCCCTGACTCATCGCAGTAGAAGCATTTTCTAACACCAGATGGGCCTGACTTGGGCTTATAAGATGACACAGGCTTATCCTGATTCCAAATCTGGACGGCCCTGCCTCTACCCTTGCCAACACAAGATTTCTCAAATCTTTTACCCTTTACGATGTCTTGCTCTGCTGTTTTGAGCATGCCATGCAGCTCAGTCAACGTCTTCGTCAAGCCTTTCTTGATATAGTTCTTAATGAACTTATCATAGCTTGACGGTAGTGACTGCAGAATGATGTCAGTGGCCAACTCTAAGCTGACAGGACATTCCAGTTTCCCCAGGTTATCAATGTAACCCATCAGTTTAATGACATGAGGACTTACTGGAGCATCCTCTGGTAGTTTGCACCCAGTGAGAGACTTCACCATCTGGAATCTCTCAACTCGTGCCAGATCCTGAAACTTCAGTTTCAGGCTGGTGATCATCTCTATTGGCGACTCCATGTTCTCATACTGACTCTTCAAGTCTGAGTTCATGGTAGCCAACATCAAACCACGCACATCTACCACATCAGTATAATGCTTATTCCAAGCATTATATGCTGCATGCGAGCGATTGGTCCCATGCCTTTCTGGAAGAGCTTTCTCAAAGACATAGTCCTTGCTCTCCTGCTTGAGAATGAATCTCAGATTCCGATACGAATCCAGGAAGTTGGATCCATTTAACATGTTATTTTCAAGGACGGATCGCAACGAGAAAGTAGTCATAGACATAAGCTGAAATCCAAGAAAAACAGAGATTTAGTTATGTATATGATGAGAAATCTTATCTAATAAGAAAACTCGCATTATATTCAAATAATGTTTCCTCTATGAATATAATGATCCAAGATCCATACTTCACTAAAATCTGAGTGGACGACTCGTCATCACCCAAAATTCAGTTATCTAGGTAAGCAAATCATTGCTAATTGTACCCAGTACAACTCTTGGTTGTGGATGAGACAAACTATGTCTAATCCACTCTGATGTCTCAGGGCCCAGAACTTCTGATAGCCCAGTCAAGTAAAACGATCTCTTCTGTCTTGTGATCATTGACAGTCGCACTGCGAGTCTATCAATGAACACCTGCAAGATCAGATCACTGTGGATACCAAGGACTCCAAGATTATCCAACAATGAACCGAGCCTTGACAGTAGACGAGATTGGGCAAGACATCAAGGTCACTTGATGTTTAGTTAAGGAAACTAGACTCTGAAAGGTTAGTAAATCAATCTATTAGGTCATGTAATTGTTGATGTCAAGCACCGCAAGTCCATCAACATAATTACCTGCCTTACTCACCTAATTGTGGACACCAAGCTCTTGGCTAGACCATCACACAATGAAACGAGTCTTGACACGACCCATGTGTGACGACCGACATAGACTTAAACCGAAGATTGTATTGATAACCGGTCCAATCCAATTGAACCAATTATCTAATTAAACTGATCTTAACCAATCGGTTTATACTATTGGGATAATCAGTTCAATCCAATTGAACCAATTCATCCAATTTAAACCGATCTATTCGGACTTAACCAAGCATAATAACCGGTCCAATCCAATTGAACCAATTAACCATTCGCTAGGTATGAGTCGACCGACACTAACCTGTGTCGATCGACACTGGACCGAATATGTTCTGTGTCGACCGACACTCAACCTGCGTCGATCGACACAGTAGGCTTTCGGTTTTCTTCGCGAAAAACCCTAGCCGCCGAATCTGTCGATTTTGCTGTTCTGTGTCGACCGACACACCTAGTGTGTCGATCGACACTGTGCGAAAACACAGACTCGATCTTGATCGAAATCGATCTGACCTGTTCTAACCAAACAACCTAGTTTGCGAATCTAAATCATCAAATTCAATAAACAGGTCTGATTCAATGATAAAACCCTAAGGCTCTGATACCACTGATGGAACTTCGAGCCAATTCTACCAGATTCAGAATCCTCGCGAGTTCCAGATAGCCTAGGATCTAGGGTCTAGTTAATTGAATCATGGATCAGATCTTGCGTTTACCTTGTTCTGGCAGCGGAATAGGGTCAGGTAAACGAGATCTCTGGAGCGCCTCAGATGCTGCGCCTCTACTGATAGTCCACACGCACACAAGCTGGAATCTGCCGGGATGCTAGTACCGGAGCTCAGATCTCCTGGGAACTCAGTTTCTTGAGGTTTCTGTGTTTTCTCTCTGAGAAAACACTCTGGGCGGCGCACACGATCCATCAGGTCCAATGTACAAAACGTGTTTATATATTGACCTTAAAGTGAACCAAAACATCAGTCTCGGTTTCGCCTTTGTTTCGACCGACACACTTAGTGGTGTCGATCGACACACGTCCTGTATCGACCGACGCACCCAATGGTGTCGATCGATACACCTCTTTGAAACTTGTATTCGATGTGTATCCAATACACATCGATCAGATCATATGCCAATGATCAATCCCATATGGACTATGTCCAACTTGCTTAGGTGTGTGACCCTGTAGGTTCATGATATATCATGGTTTTTACCGGTTTTATGACATGATATAGTTGTGTTTTTAGTGTCTTTTGTGTTCTTTTAGAGTCTTTTACAGGTATAATCAGGTTTGGAGCTGAATTGGAGATAATGGAGCATTTTGGAGATTTTTGGAGTGTTTGGCCGAGAGATAGAGTTCACTGTCCGAAACAGAGGAAGGTGTCGATCGTTGCACTCTAGCATCGATCGATGCACCAGCGAGATGGGCCAAAAACTCGGCGGTTTAGAAGAATCAAGTTATTGCACTTTGATCCAGAAGTTTCTGATATTTACAAAGAAGCCCTTGGCCGAGATTATACCTATATAATCAAGTTTTAGTTGTTTTTATTAGATACACTTTGATAATTAAGAGCAGAGGATTTTTAGAGCTTTTGGGGCTGATCTGAACCTGTTACATCATCTGTATTAGGAGAAGATTTCGAACCCCTTTTACTCTTATTCTTTTATGCAATTTATTCATCATATGATTATGTTTTCATTATCTATGTCTGAGTAGATTCCTAGTTAGGTTTAGGGTTTCTCACATAGGATTTCATGACTTGCTAGACTTGTTCAAATTCAGTTAAGGATTCAAACTATATCTGTTCTTCAATTTAATTGTGCTTAAAGCTAGTTCTAACCTGATCAATTAGAATCTAGATCTTAGGTTGCTAAATACGTCACGGAAGTGGGGTTTAGGAATCTGAACTAATTAAATTGGGCAATTAAACTTTGCGCAAACGAAAGTTTGGTTTAGGATAATTGTGAACATATCAAACTTGGGATTAATGCTAGTTTAATCTGTTAGTTCTCGCAAACGAAAGTTTGGTTTGCTGCACTTAGACTTAGAGAATTATCGCAAAGGAATTTGGTTAATTCTACATCTGTGTTTTGAGTTCTAGAACTGTGCTTAATTAGATCCTTGCTGAATGAACTGTTTGCTTGTCTGATTTCCTGAGAATACCCTAGGCTTGACGCTTTTAATTACTTGCTTTCACAACCGTTAATCTCTGCTACTGATTTACTTTCTCGCACCGCTTTCAATTCAATCATATTGCTTATTTCTAGTATTAGTCTCTACTGTTCTGATCTATTGAGACCAAGTGTCCCTGTGGATTCGATAACCTTATATACTACTTTGACATTGCTGTTCACTTGCAGTTTAGTATAGGGATTAATTCTTGACCTATCAAGTTTTTGGCGCCGTTGCCGGGGACTCTTTGAGTCTTCGATAGTTTCGAGCCTAGGGTTTTACTAGGATTTTTCGTTTTCTTTTCGTTTTTGTTTTTATTTTTTTATTTTCGCTGATTTATTTTTCTGTTTTCTCTGATTTCGCATTGCATCGATCGACGCCCTTCTTGCATCGATCGACACACTTCGCTGAATCACCAAGAACACTAAGAGATCATCAGGACGATGTGTCAGAATGATATTTTCAGCTCAGGGATTGACAGTTCACAGATAGCTGGGTTGAAGAACCAAGTTGACTCTCTGCATAGTCTTCTACTTGGAAAGTATGCACAAGAAGCTAACCATTGCGTTGAAGGAACTGGATTCTATAGTCACAGATCTGCTTTTCAGAAACCCTTTACAAGGAGTTGTAGTGTTTCTTCTTACCAAGCACCGCCTGCACCTACAGCTCATGAGAGCAGAATGGAAATCATGATGGAGCAGTATCTTGAGAGACAACAACAGATTGATATGTCCTTCAACTCAAAGATTGATGCGTTGATTGAAGATTTGAGTGAGAAGTTCGAATCTCTGAGCACACATATGGAGGAGCTGGATATCAAAATTGAACGAGCAGATGCAGCAATAGAGAGGCGGAATGAAGCTAAGAGAGCTGAACGGAAGCTGCACATCAATGCTGTGAACATAAGGGATGAGATTGAGTTACTAGGTGAAGAAGAGAGCATAATCTCGGATTTTCTGGATGAATATTGTCTGCCTGATACATGCACCGATCGACACCCCCTCAGTGACGATCGACACGCCATTCTGACGGCAATTTCGAGTTCTTTCGAGAAACAGAATCGCCTTGCATCGATCGACACACATCATGCAACGATCGACACAGAACGCAGACATGACCAGAAAACTGCAACAGTACCAGAACGAGTCTACAAGCCCCCAGTGCCATATCCTAAGGTTCCTAAACCTTCCAAACAAGAGCTAGAAGTGGCTAACTGCATAAAAGTGATGGATAAGAAGGTGAATAAAACACCACCAGTTGAAACTTCGCGAGTTCATGCAAAGAAGATGATCTCCACTGATGGTCATCTAAAAGAAGAAGTTCAGATTGGTGGAACTACATTATCTGATAGTGAAAAGAAGAAGATGGCGGTTCCTCTTGAACCTGCTCTAACATCTTCAGTACCTGCAACTGTTCATAAGCAGAAAGCTCCAGACATCAGATATACATCAAAGGTAAGGTACAAATCACCTAAGCTTAATCCTTCTGATCACATTGTTTTGAATGCAGGAAAACAAAGAATCCCGCCGAAGCTACACTCCCACCCCGACCCTTATCGTTCGTTCCTTGGAAGATCTCATGATCTGAATGCTTATACGCAACCTTGGATGAGGAGACATTCACAGAGACACTCAAAGTCTCTGTTGAAACCTCCATGAGTTCGATCTCTTTCTGATATGTCAAGCTATTGACCTTAAACAAGCGCTGGGTGGGAGGCAACCCACCATTAGGTACTGGTGTTTTTCTACTTAATTTTTGGTGTTTTGTTAGGATTTTACGTTTGTTTTTGTTTCTGGTGAGTTTATGTTTGCAGGTCTCGGATAAATCGCAGTGCAACGATCGACGCACTTCTGTGTCGATCGTCACAACACGAAAGGAATCGCATTGCAGCGATCGTTGCGCTCTTGAGCAACGATCGACCATACACGAAAATTGCCAAGTAACGGTCGATGCACTTAGTGCAACGATCGATGCATGAGCGATGGAGGTAAACCAGACAGAACTCAACAGAACTTTAACAATTTTTCTTTCTTTTTACCGATCATTCGCTGGACACTACTGGGGACAGTGTGTCTTAAGTGTGGGGGAGGTGCTACTGACTTTTGTTTTCTGTTTTCTTAAGAGTCAGTCCGTTTTTCAAAAAAAAAATTTGTTTTATTGAGTCAAAATTGTTTAAGTAAGAAACTATGATTTTCTGAGAAGATTTACAAGACTTGCAGGAACTTAAGTAACCATTGGGATGAAGTTGCAGGATCTATCTATGACTATTAGAAAACCCCATCACAGATCAACCTACTGGGAACACCCACATCACTTCAGGTATCAGAGGATCCTTTTACTGACTTCAACCTTAATACTGACTTAGATTTCTCACCTAAGGGCTTGGTATACTTTGTGTCGGATTCCCTTGATTAGTTCTGACACAGCCTGTCAACCTATCCTATTTAGTTCCCTTCTCCCCTTCTATAAAGTAAAAAAAAAAAAAGATAATAAACTGAGGATGAGTTAGTAACTCTGAAGTGGTCATGGGAAGGGTAGCAAACACTATTTTCTCTCATGTGATCCATGGAATGTGTCCAAAGTACACCCCATAACGGGAAGAACACTGATAAAAAAAATAAAATGATACCCAATGGGGAAAAATCAGTTGTTAAAGAAGGGAAAGAGAAGAAAGGGACTAGAGAAAGATAGTATGGTGGTCTAGAGCTGATAAGGTAAGAATCCATGTGCCCTTTGATCGATACTCCTTAGGTGAGACCGCACTTAAATACTTGCAGAAGTCAGTAGGGAGAATTTGAATGCTTGAATGTGATTGTGGAGTTTACCTAGGACAGTTGCTAAGTGTGGGGGAAGTACATTGTGGTCTTGATATCCTGTGATTGATTCTTTCAGTGGTTTACTAAGGGGAATCTGAGTACTGTAGCTTCTAGGATGAAATGAGTTTCTGAAGAGTTTTCAAACCTCTTCACCATGTTTTAGTTCTATGTTTTGCTTGAGGGCAAGCAAAGGCTAAGTGTGGAGGAGTTGATATATCATGGTTTTTACCGGTTTTATGACATGATATATTTGTGTTTTTAGTGTCTTTTGTGTTCTTTTAGAGTCTTTTACAGGTATAATCAGGTTTGGAGCTGAATTGGAGATAATGGAGCATTTTGGAGATTTTTGGAGTGTTTGGCCGAGAGATAGAGTTCACTGTCCGAAACAGAGGAAAGTGTCGATCGTTGCACTCTAGCATCGATCGATGCACCAGCGAGATGGGCCAAAAACTCGGCGGTTTAGAAGAATCAAGTTATTGCACTTTGATCCAGAAGTTCCTGATATTTACAAAGAAGCCCTTGGCCGAGATTATACCTGTATAATCAAGTTTTAGTTGTTTTTATTAGATACACTTTGATAATTAAGAGCAGAGGATTTTTAGAGCTTTTGGGGCTGATCTGAACCTGTTACATCATCTGTATTTGGAGAAGATTTCGAACCCCTTTTACTCTTATTCTTTTATGCAATTTATTCATCATATGATTATGTTTTCATTATCTATGTCTGAGTAGATTCCTAGTTAGGTTTAGGGTTTCTCACATAGGATTTCATGACTTGCTAGACTTGTTCAAATTCAGTTAAGGATTCAAACTATATCTGTTCTTCAATTTAATTGTGCTTAAAGCTAGTTCTAACCTGATCAATTAGAATCTAGATCTTAGGTTGCTAAATACGTCACGGAAGTGGGGTTTAGGAATCTGAACTAATTAAATTGGGCAATTAAACTTTGCGCAAACGAAAGTTTGGTTTAGGATAATTGTGAACATATCAAACTTGGGATTAATGCTAGTTTAATCTGTTAGTTCTCGCAAACGAAAGTTTGGTTTGCTGCACTTAGACTTAGAGAATTATCGCAAAGGAATTTGGTTAATTCTACATCTGTGTTTTGAGTTCTAGAACTGTGCTTAATTAGATCCTTGCTGAATGAATTGTTTGCTTGTCTGATTTCCTGAGAATACCCTAGGCTTGACGCTTTTAATTACTTGCTTTCACAACCGTTAATCTCTGCTACTGATTTACTTTCTCGCACCGCTTTCAATTCAATCATATTGCTTATTTCTAGTATTAGTCTCTACTGTTCTGATCTATTGAGACCAAGTGTCCCTGTGGATTCGATAACCTTATATACTACTTTGACATTGTTGTTCACTTGCAGTTTAGTATAGGGATTAATTCTTGACCTATCAGTTCACACGATACTGGAAATGAGTTACAACTCATTTGTCATAAGCGGTTTCTAGCAAAACATTATGATTACCCAGTATAACATGAATTTTCCGATCTCGACAATACAACTATCTCTAGAGTGAGTACAATGTGATTTCAGGACATAATCCCAACAGTTTCTACACATACTTCATGATACGCTCAAGCAATGCCGTTATAGCCGCCAGTTACGAAACGACGTTTGACAAGGTCAAAGCGCACCAATTCATATGCTAGAAAGCATGATGAACTCATGTCTAAGGACTATACTCTATAGTCGTAATGATAAACTCTCATGACACAGATATAACTATCCTGTAGAGTTCTCATTAGCGGGTCATGTCCGATCATATGTTCACCAACATATATCTATGTGACTGACTGTGATACTCATATCATTGACTCCATGAAACTTAGTCAACAGTCACCTCACAAGCTAGTCTCTCGCGGTTGTCAGTGTCCCACTTTGACAATCTCGACTAGGGACCATCATAATTTATGTCATCTTTTACTTATAGGGTTTCATGATCAAGTCATCAACTTGATGACCTATAAAATGAACATAAAATACTTTGGGACCATTACTTAATTATCTAATAATTAAATAATACCGATGTCAGTTTTAACTTACACAAATATTGCCATAGCATGTTTATATAAAGATTATAACATAACTAAAATAAATCCCACTGGAATCAAGATCATCTGTTCAGATATCTTATACCTACAGCAACAGAATAAATCTCGTGCTTAGGTTGTGGGAGAGACTGTGATGTTTTTGCTTGAAACAATTCCAACAAACCACACCGCTGTTCAGATAAAAGCACTATTCTACGGTCCACTGCTTGGAGCCCTTCCAACAGATAGCACCGCTATTCAGACAAAGAGAAATGCCAGGTGGGAACCGGGAATCTTCTTTGTCTGTCTAACTACTTTCAACTGGTTCGTCACTTCCTTAGTTCACCACGAACCTATCCTTAGTGTTTCTCAAACACTTGGGATATCTCTGGCAACTGTTCATCGACTTTTACCGGAATATATTGGTATTTTCTCGTCTTGCTTTATGCGTAAGTTGCATCTAGACGAGCGCAAAATGTGGCATTCATGATGGATTCTATTGCAACAGCATAAGGAATCACACTCATACATACTAGCTCAGCCAGTGTTCAAAACACTTCATCTTGCTAAGATTGTTACCAGCTCAGCCAGTGTCTAAGATACTTCATCTTGCTAAGATTATTGCCATAAGACCTCTGGTTTGAAGCCATTCTTGGAATACTGCATATTGGGACTGTCCAACACCTTATCTATATAAGGATTCTGACACGATCCAATTAGCCTACCTAATCTATATCAATAGATTCTTATTCCGAGAATTCATGAGGCTACTCCCATGTCCTTTTGTTTATATTTGACTTTCGGCCCAAATTTTGACAAGACTTTAGCGTCGGATCATCGTTTATGAGATTAAGTACGTTATGTACACTCGGTGTGAGAATTGCAACTACGCTCCCACTAGTCTTCTTGTAAACGCATGGTTTCATTTCTTTTCTGATCAAGTCAAAACTTTTGACCATATTATCAGAATGTTGATTCCAACTCCAAGATGTTTGCTTCAATCCAGAAATGGATCGGTGAACCTAACATGCATACCCAGCCAATTTTCGGAGTTGGGGCTCACCATCGCTTCTTTAATTCCGCATGCTCGTCACTTTTCAATGATCAACATATCACGACAATCGGCTACGAGAAATCACTCTCGAGTTAGTGACGGATCCTTTCGGATCTGCGAATTTCAGGCTCCACAGGTATATATCCTACATCACTTTGTAGATCTCACCGCTGCTCTCCCTCAACAGGTTGAGCAGCCTCCTGTGTTTATCGAATTTCTTCGATGTGTACTTTTACTCCCACTGTTCCTTTTGGAAAGTATAATCTTTCTCAAAAGACACAGTTCCGGACAATAAAACTTTGTTCTCGGATTGGTTATAAAAGTAGTAAGCCTCGGTTTCCTTAGGACAACCAGCGAGGTGGAACTTATCAGATTTGGGTTCAAGCTTGTTAGCTTTCATCCCCAAATGATCAGAAACAACTTACTTGAAAAAACTTTCAGTCCACATCCAATGTGGTGTCTTTCAATTGATTCTGATTGAAACCCTTTTCTGCGCAAACACAGACATTTCTAGAGCGTGTTTCCAAAAAGATAATGGAAGATTCGTGTGACTCATCATTAATCGGAGCATATCCAACATGGTCTGATTACTTCTCTTAGAAACACCATTGAGGTTTTTCATGAGAATTGAGTCGTGAAACAACTTCACACTCACTTAGATGATCACGGAATTCTTGACTTAAGTATTGAGATCCTCGATCTCCTGTCAAATCAAATTTATACTTCATTCACATCCATACTTACTGAAGTCATCAATAAAGGTAATGAAGTACATAAGATTTCCTCTGGCAGTAACGCTTATCGGGCCGCATACATCAGTATGTGTAAGGCCCAATAATCTTCTGGCCCGTTTTCTTTTAGCTCTGCTAAAAGGCCTTAGTCATTTGGCCCAGTGAGCAGAATTCATATCACATATGATTTAAAATCAAATGAGCCCAAAAGCCCATAACTATGGAACTTTTGAATCCGCTCCACTCTGTGTGGTTGAAACGACTATGCCAAGGAAAGACTGGTTCGAGTCATCAGACTCAAACCTTTTAGTATTTATGTTATATTCAAACTCACGTTGGTTTAAGATATAAAACCCATTCTAAACGGGGTGCTACCATATTATATTTCATTAAGATCTAAAGAACGAAGCTTGCCTTTTATCAAAATGAAAAACATTCAAATTCTTACAAGAAAATGAAAGACATCTCTGCACAAGGAAGATACATGATAGCAATTACTTAATTTCTAAAACCAAGTATGAAAGGCTCCTACAAGTGGAGAGTCTCTACGGCTCATGCAGCAACCATTGCTTCATACCAGACACGCAGTTCCACTTGTCCTTTCTTCAACGTTCTACTGTCGCTTAGGTCCTGCATATTTCAAAATATCAATACCACAACTAGTATCCAATACTCACGTAGAACTTGAAATAATAACACAATACCTGAAGAAGAAGTACCATACATCTTCTCCATCTCTTGTGAATCTTCCAAGAATTTAATGCAATTTCTCTTCCAATGCCTAAACTCTCTACAGTAGCAGCATTTATCAACATCAGATGGGCCTGACTTGGGCTTAAAAGATGACACATGCTTATTCTGATTCCAAACCTGAACGGCCTTGCCTTCACCCTTGTCTATACAAGATTTCTCAAATCTTTTACCCTTTTTGATGTTTTGCTCTGCTGTCTTGAGTATGCCATGCAGCTCAGTCAACGTCTTCGTCAAGCCTTTCTTGATATAGTTCTCAACGAACTTATCATAACTTGACGGCAGTGACTGCAAAATGATGTCAGTTGCCAACTCTAAGTTGACAGGACAATCCAGTTTCTCCAGGTTATCAATGTAACCCATCATTTTAATGACAGGAGGACTTACTGGACCATCCTCTGGTAGCTTGCACCCAGTGAGAGACTTCACCATCTGGAATCTCTCAACTCGTGCCAGATCCTGAAACTTTAGTTTCAGGCTGGTGATCATCTCCATTGGCGACTCCATGTTCTCGTATTGACTCTTCAAATCCGAGTTCATGGTAGCCAACATCAGACCACGCACATCTACCACATCAATATAATGCTTATTCCAAGTATCATATACTGCATTCGAGCGATTGGTCCCAAGCCTTTCTGGAAGAGCTTTCTCAAGGATATAGTCCTTGCTCTCCTGCTTGAGGATTAATCTCAAATTCCGATACCAATCCAGGAAATTTGATCCATTTAACTTGTCCTTCTCAAGGACGGATCGCAATGAGAAAGTACTCTCAGACATAAGCTGAAATCCAAGAAAAACGAAGATTTAGTTATGTATTCCATGAGAAGTATTATCTAATAAGAAAACTCGCATTATATTCAAACAATGTTTCCTCTATGAATATAATGATCCAAGATCCATACTTCACCAAAATCTGAGTAGACGACTCGCCATCACCCAAAATTTAGTTATCTAGGTAAGCAAATCATTGCTAATTACACCCAGTACAACTCTTGGTCGCAGATAAAACAATCCATGTCTCATCTACTCTGACGTCTCTGGGCCCAGAACTTCTGATGGCCCAGTCAATTAAACCAATCTCTTTAATCTTGTGATCATTGACAGTCACACTGCAGGTCTATCAATGATCACCTGCCTTACTCATGTAGTAGTGGATACCAAGGACTCCAAGGCTATCCAACAAACGACACAAGTCTTGACAGTAGACAAGATTTGGGCAAAACATCAAGGTTACTTGATATTTAGTTGAGGAAACTAAACTCTGAACGGTTAGCAAATCAATCTCTTAGGTCATGTAATTGTTGATGTCAAGCACTGCAAGTCCATCAACATAATTACATGCCTTACTCACGTAATTGTGGACACCAAGCACTTGGCTAGACCATCACACAATGAAATGAGTCTTGACAGTTGACCATATTAAAGCTAAGCTTTGATCAAGGTTTAAGTCTAGTTTGGTTTCTGCAAATTCAAGGTTCAATAACCAGAATTGCGAGCACTGTGTCGATCGACGCAGACCATGTCTGTCGATCGACACCACCAAATGAAACCGGACTTCAATAACCGGTTAATCCAATTAACTCGGTTCATTAAACCGGTCATGTCGATCGACACAACCCATGTGTGACGGTCGACATAGACCTAAACCGGATACAGTTTTGATAATCGGTCCAATCCAATTGAACCGACTTATCAGATCAAACTGATCTTTACTATTTAAATCGGTTTATACTAATTGAGATAACTGGTTCAATCCAATTGAATCAATTCATCCAATTCAAACCGTTTCAACCAGTTTCAACTAATTGTGATAATCGGTCCAATTCAATTGAACTGTTTTATCCAATCAAACTGATTTTAACCAATCGGTTTATGCTAATTGAGATAATCAGTTCAATCCAATTGAACCAATTTATCCAATTTAAACCGATCTGTTCGGATTTAACCAAGCATGATAACCGGTCCAATCCAATTGACTTGATTAACCAATCGCAAGGTCTGTGTCGACCGACACTCAACCTGTGTCGATCGACACAGCAGGCTTTCTGTTTTTCTTCGCGAAAAACCCTAGCCGCCGAGTCTGTCGATTTCACCATTCTGTGTCGACCGACACACCTAGTGTGTCGATCGACACTCTGCGAAAACACAGAATCGTTTTCGATCTGAATCGATCTAACCTGTTCTTATTCATACTATATTATGAACGAATTTAAATCATCAAATTATACTAAACAGGTTGATTCAATGATAAAACCCTAAGGCTCTGATACCACTGTTGGAATTCCTAGCAGTTCCTAATCCGATTAGGCAACCCTAAGTCTGAATTCTGAGCCTAGGATCTCAGGGTTTAAGTAACTGAATCATGGATCTCACGTTTACCTTGTTCTGGCAGCGGAAGATGAATCAGGTAAGACGAGATCAGGAGCGATTCAGATGCCTCGCCTCTATCGTAGTCCACACGCACACAACCTGGAAAGCCGGGATGCTAGTGCCGGATCTGGGAATTGAAGAGAGAGTTTTTCTGTTTTCTGTAATTAAGAAAACTGACGGCCTCCCAATCAGGTCGACCATATAAGCCTATATATATGACCTGTTATTACTAAAACCATTTTTCGGGTTTAACCGAAAAATCTATGTCATAAACCGAAACATCAGTTTCGGAATCGATCCCGTGTCGATCGACACACCAACTGTGTCGATCGACACATCTCTTTAATCACCATGATGATTATTCCCATAACAAAGCTTCCATGTTGCTTAGGTGTATGACCCTATAGGATCATATGATACTGGTAGTAAGTCTACAACTTACAGACTGCAAGAGGCTTCTAGCAAAACATTGCAACCGCCCAGTATCATACAACATGTCTGATCTCGACACACAACTATCGTTAGAGTAAGTACAATGTGATTTCAGGACATAATCCCAACAAAGAGGTCTAGTGAGGTCATCATTGATTAAGGGTGTGAACAATTGAGGAATACCAGTCAACAAATCATGGGATGTTTGATTACCTGAAGCTGCATAGATAGAGGAGAAGTAGTTGCAGATATGTCCTTGGATATCAGATTGGCCCTTATATATCTCTCCTTTATTATCTTGCAGAATGGTAATGCGGTTAATCTCCCTTCTTTGCTTCACCTTGGCATGAAAGAATTTTGTGTTTGTATCTCCACATCGTAGCCATGTAATCCCACTTTTAGTCTGCAAATATTCCTCCTCTTTCATGTAGACAATTAGCTTACAAAGTTTCCGTTAATTTAGTTTTATTATTGTGGTGACTGTCACTGTAATAAAAAAACACGGACTCGTGGGGTGGTATAATATTGTTTTTCGTGGTCAAAAATATCAATTACTGGCGGGGAATCTAGGTTGCTTAATAAGAAAGTCATTTTCTTTCCGAACAAAAATAATAGTTTTATAAAGGTTAAAATGTTACTCATAGCAAGCTCCACCTCACTAATTTATTCATTTCATGTAAAAAATTTAATTTTCTAAGCCAAACCTTTAATAAACGTGGCAATTCCTGAATTTACATTTTCCCCTCGATTTTGTGTTCCTAACATAACAAAGTAACATGGCCGGATTTGCTCCTTATGTCTCTCTTAGCCATGGACATAAAAATCTGAACGGAAGAATCAAACCGAACCAACTAAAAAAAATCGAACTGAGATACTATCAAATTATCTAATAGATTTCAACTTCAATATCTATGGATATCAGGAACCGAACCGAATCGAACCAAATATCCATGGATATCCATATAAAACCAAAAATTAAATTAAATTTTTACATGCCCAATAATACATAAATTAAACTCAAATCCAGGTGACCCACCACTACAAAAAAAGGAGCATTGATAGCATTCCACTATAGCACGGTTTTCAGAAGTGCTATCAAAGATAATTTTCTAATTTTGGTAGCTGTATAATAGCGTTTTTAAATGCTAAGATAAAAATTCAGGAAGTAGGAGACTAAAATTACTTATTCCGCCAATATTTAGATAAAAATAGCATTAAGCGGTAAAATTTTCGTGAAAATCTCAGAAGCGCCAACAGGCAAAACCAAGAAAGCAGTCACCATTTCCCTCTTCTGACCATAGCAGAACGAAAAAAAATTGAGAGGTAGAGAGTTTTCTGAGCTAAAATGGTGCCCGAAATTTCGAGCCATGTACGAGACTCACCCTCACCACCGTCGTTTGGTAGCTCAGATCTGGAGAGGATGCAGTGTTTGTCTTCTCAAATCTCACACGACCTCGTCGAGAAACAGACAACTTTCAGTTTTCACATCTATGCTCTTGGGTTTCAATCGATGAATACGATGGTGATGGTGATGACCCTCTCTTTCCATGGATCGAATCAGTTCATTGATCTTTCTTGATTAATTAATTGATACAAGCTCGAGATTTTGGATGTTATTCTCTGGTACTTTATTCTGATGGTTTTAGGGGTTTTAATGATTTCAGTCTAGGTGCTAAGAATGGTGGGTCAATTTGCGAAGCCGAGATCGAATTTGTTTGAGGAGAGGGATGGAGTGAACTTGTAAAGTACAGAGGAGATAACATAAATGGAGATGCGTTTGATTCGAATATATGTGGGTTATTCAAGTGGTTACATCCAGATTTTGGATCTTGGTGGAAAGCTAATTGCAAGCTGGGTTTCACATAATGAACCTGTGATAAAGCTAGCAGCAGGTGGTGGTTTCATTTTTAGTTTAGCCACTCATGGTGTTGTAAGAGGATGGTATGTGACATCACCAGGACCATTAGATAGCGTAATACGAACAGAGTTGTCTCAAAAGGAAATTGCATACGCCCGACAAGACAGTGTTAAGATCGTGGCTGGGCTCGGATGTTTCAGATGTTGGCATTGTCGTTGTGGGGTTGCAAGAGGTGGATATGGGGGCGGGTTTCCTTGCCATGTCTACTGCTAAGGAAACGGTAACTCCTGTTAGAGCTATTTACTTGTGACTAATTTTTCTTAAACTCCTGAAAACGGGTGGAAATCAACCAGAGTAATGTTTACTTTGCCTTCGTTTGTTTGCTTTAAGTCGGCTCATCTTTGTGTTCCGGTCGTAGGTAGGGGTTGAAGGAAGTGCTGTGGGGCAATGGTGGCTTGATGCAATTGGAAATGCACTAGATGAGAGAAATACTTTCGAACGTATGGGTTCAAGGCAATTAGCGGGACTGCTAATATCTCTTTGGTAGGCAAATGATTCATTCCAGTCAAGTTACATCTGTCTTTCTCTATTGTTTGCAGGTGTACGAGTCAACAATCTTTTTCTTTCCTTACATAGCACCTAAAGTCTTAAGAGTGTTAAGCTATGTCATATGTCCAGGTTAACCATTATTTTTGTCACGTCATGTCTTATAACTTTCTGCTTAGGGTGAGGAAGGATATTAGAACACATGTCGGAGATCTTGAATCTTGATGTGGCAGCAGTTCCATGTGGCTTTGCCCGCGCCATTGGCAACAAGGTCTGTCTTTAGGCTATATTTCACTTAGATATGTCTAATACAAAATCAATTAGCCTGATGTTTGATTCAATAATATTGCGATCAATACTGGAATTAGCTTCTCTTTTAATGGTAACCTTGCTAACCTCAGTTGAGGATGAGTCATCATTGTTGATCAGACTAATGTTCCTACGTTGTTAAAAAAAAACAACCATTAGGCATTACAGAGATTGAGAAGAGTTTTGAAATATTGTGGAGGAGTTCAGTGTGTGAGGATATAGCAGATGATTCGAATGCAGAAAAGGAAAGCTTAGTCTCGAAGGATCATGATGTGGACGAAGAAAATGCAGGGAAAGCACCGCTGGAAGCTTGTATCAAGTCAACAGGAGGCTCTTCATGGATTCAGAGGGCATCATGGACTCAGCTGGTTAGCGACAAGAATGCCTCATTCAGTATAACTCAACTCTTCCTAGATTTATTTTCTGACAAGATTGAAGCAGCTGGAGTGAACAACAATGGAGACGGCCAGTTCTCCAACTCTAACCAGAATGATAGTGGAGTAAAACAAATGGATCACTCGTCTAGTGCCAATGGTTTTCAGGCTGCGGCAGTCCATGTGGATAGTACCCCTTTGAGAAGTTTAGAAGAGACTCGGCAGAGTTTGAAGGGTAAGAATGCGAGTGAAGGACGTAGATTAAAGAAGAGAAGGGTTGGGTTGGAGGAGACTTGCTCTTTTATGAGAAGCGAGTCTTCTGTGAGAGAGTGGCAGAAGGCTAAAAGGGCATTGAGTGAGCCCAGAAGAAAGAAGGCAAGTGAAGAATGAGTTGGACTGTAACAGATTAAAGGCTCTTCAAATTATGTATTCCTCTGTTGTTTTTGTGCTTGATAATATGCTTTCTAATTTAAGTTATTCACGTACACTATCAAAGCATTTCCCATTAGGTATAAGAGTAGAAGACGATTGGTGAACTGAACTTCGACAATTGATTAAGATGTTGTTACACAAGATGTAGCATGAATACAGAAAAATTGTTAAGATGCAATAATATGTTTAACCAAGTCTCTTTTTGCTTGTGTTTGGATACCTGTAATTTATCTTTCAAGTACTTGAATTAAAAATGTATAACATAATTTATAAAAATATATATTTAAAAAACAAATTAGAAGTTTTAAAACATTTTATTTAGAGTTTAGGATATTATAATATAAGTTTAGGTTTAGGGTATTGGAATATAGGGTTTAAGATTCATACTTAAACATAAAATTATTGTATATTATTTTTAAACATCAACTTAAAATCGTAAACATAACCCTTAAAATTTTATATCCTAAAAGTATAATTTTATAATATTTAAACCACAAAGACAAATTCAAACACAAATTCTAAGGGTCTAAACCCTACATTCTAACTCTTAATCATAAGTACTAAATTCATAATTATATATTATTAACATAAACATTTTGTAATATATAAAAACAAATCAACATTTATAAAATAAATTCAAGTTTGATTATTTTCTTCATCCTAAACTCTAAAACCTTAACTATATACCCTAAACAAAACCCTAACCCCTAAACTTTTAAACCTCTAATAATAAACACTAAAAAGTTTCAAATATAAAAATTTAATCTTAAATTTATACCCTAAACACAACCCTAAACCCTAAACCTCTAAATAATTAATAATAAACACTATAAATCTGAATGCCATTGTTTTTTAAAAAAACACTAAAATTTTAAGTAAACCCGCGGGAGGTAAAAGCCCAATTTATTTGTTTATTCCGCCAAAAATTTAGGCTTCTCTAAATCCCTAATTTTCTGTCAATATTTGAAGCAGCATCACATCATTCCACGCCAGTGATCTCCACATTGTTCCTCGTAACCGCCTCTCGGAAGTCACCTCTTTACGGTTTCTCATCGAGTGTAGCCACGAATCTAAAGCATTGGAAACCACTTTGTTATGATTTCTTCTTCTCCGTCCAAGCGAGTCGCAAAGATTTGATTCAATTTTTGCTTTCATGTGTGTTTGACTTGGGATTCTGAAATCAATCTGCTTATTCTCAAATTGATTCATCGGGTGATAATTAACGATCTCAAATCTGGGTTTGTAACTCCATTATTTTCAGTTCTTGTCAAATCTGGGTTTGTAACTTCAATAGTACTTCCGTTGTTTTCAGGAAATGGCATCCTTTCACGTTTAAGTTCAATATTTCTTGGTTTTGCGCCTCCATTCCTTCTTCTGTCTATTGGGTATGTCTCTTTACAAGACTTGGCTATAAATGAGAGTTTCACTGGTTATATGGATCATTGTTCTGTTCTCATGTCTCTGCAGTTTGTTTGCAGATGTGAAGCTGTCTTTTACAGTGCCCTTGTTGTTGTACTAATGGCATGGATATTGTTTGAGAACGCTTCTCATCATTCTAGTAAAGTAAAAGATTCATCTCTGTCAGAACAAAACACAGAGGGACATGTCACTATTGGAAGTGACGAGAGATACTTGCAGCTAAGATGTGTTGTTTTTCTCTTTGGTTTCTCATCCTAGATATGTCACGGCTAAATCCTTTTACTTGGATACTACAGTAATGTACAGTGGAGCTCATCAGATCTTTAATGGAAAAGAAGACAACTATAGAGCTGTAGTGGTGAACCTTGCGGAAATGGCACCCATGACTGCTCAGGATTTTGATGCAAGGCTTGACATTTCACTTAAGGCATGGAAAGTTCAGGTATTAAAAGACACACTTCAGACTCTAAGCCTTTCAAATTTTCTTTTAATACGGCCCACCTTAAATGATATGGGATCATGCCTAGATGGATATGATCCTACGCCATCTTTGGTTAACGAACCTTTTCTTTCCCCACTATCCTATAATCATGGTTTTTTTGGGTATGGCTTGATTATCAGAAAATACTCCAAACCAAAAATCAAAACTGAGAGCAATCTAGAGAAATCCTATTATTAGTATCTTAAAATCTTCCCTTTGTTGTGTATATTGAAATTGATTCAGAATCTCTATCACTACCATACACAGAGAATGGTTTCACTGGTTTCACTTGATTATCACCTTGTTCTATTATCAGGTTCATTTAGTCTTCTAATTTGGTGTCATCCTTTTCCATTCAACTAGGGGTCGCTTAAGAAGCCTACAACTTTACAATATTAGACGGATGGACCACAATTCCTTAATCGAGGTGTAGTCAATTTGTTCGAATCTCACTAATCTAAGGATCATTGGATTGTAAGTTCTCTTAGAGTACCTGCTTGTTTATTTTGAGTTTATGGAAATTTCTCCGTGTTCCTTTTCCTTTGTGCAGAAGAGGTATCTGATTAATCAAAATCTATCACAGACCTGAAGATTTTTCCCTTTATCTGTTGTGGTGTTATATGATTTTCGGTTGATTTCTTTTGATTTGTTTGGTATTTCAGGCCAGAGTCAATGCATGAGTACAATTTGTTCATTTGGAGGTGTTAATAATGGAAGAAGTGCAGCTTAAAGTCAGAGTAGAGCATGGAATTTCTTGATTTAGGAAGTTTATTTAGAACATATGTACTTAATATTGTTTGCTTGATGTATATCTTGTTCTGATTTTGATTTAGGAAAGTCTTACTCATGTACTTTTTATAGTTTGTTGATGGAATTTATCTTATAATAAATTATGTAATTTGTTTTTTTATAAATTTAGTTTTATTTTATTTTCTAGTAATTAGAATAATATGCAAAATATCAAAAAATCAATCCTGATATTAATATGCAAAATATCTTAGCATACTAAATTAATGCCATCATAGCATATATTATCGCATATAAAAAACCACTATGAAAGATTGTATCATGGCAAAACTAACGAGTTGTAATAGATAATACTATAGCATCTAGAGGAGTGCTACCAATACAGATTAGAGCATTACGTTTATGCTATTATATAACAAATATACCACGTACATATAATGCTATAATAGATTGCACCAAACATAGCAAGCTAAAATTAACGCTATTACACTGCAACAATAACATAACACGAATGAAATGCTATAGTAGGGGGGTCTATTATAGCTGCCGCTGTCAGAGCGTTTGTGGAAACGCTATCTATTACATACCATAGCTTGTATCGTGTGCTATGAATGTTGATTTTTCTTGTAGTGCACCTAACCTAAAATGAAAACACAGTTCACCAAATGTTTTGTAACGCTGTTTTTATTTTCTTTCAAAAGAATGATAAAATCTTTGTTCGAATATTCGTTAGGCGCTAGTCAGACAGTCGGGTTGAGCCTAGCGCCTAACGAAAAAATCAGAGATTAAACGAAGAGTAATCAGAGTGAAATTTTCGGATCTTTAGTTCAATCTTTTGTATGTATATTGTGTTAATAAAAATAACAAGAAAAATTCAGTTGGTCCAGTGGTTTTATATGTGATTTACATTGACAAGTTCCGGGGTTCGAGTCCATTTAGTGAAGTTTAGGTTGTTCTTTTCTCATTACACTTTAATGAGAGGTAAAACTGACTTTTTCCAATTAGCTTCTTCATAAAGTTTCGCAGAAAACCCTAACTATAGCTGTCATGATTTTGTTTTCCTCCAAATTTCATTGATTTTTTTTTACTTTTTAAATATTGTCACTTAAAATTAGTAAATCTACTTAAGAGCGCTCGATTTAACTTTATAAAGTTAAAATCACCAAAAATCACGTTTTTGAAGATAGACAAATTTTTGATCGATTATTTCGAACTTGCGGTGGCTCTTGGCCGCCGAACGCCTATCCGTCGTGGAAGAAACCTCCGAAACCACGTTTTTGAACAGGGAAAAAAAACAAACCTTAGTTCACCCATCGACAATTGATATTTCATCTTCATCACTGATTCACCAGATATTCTAATCTTCATTTTCTTTTGTTCTTCAAACCTTCAAGAATTAAATTTCGTAACTAATGTGTCTTGTTCTTTCAGGCAATGAATGCTTACTTTAGAGAAAACTTTTATCTGCCTCTTTGATACAATCTGTAAGTTTCTCTTTGTTATTGGTTTTTCACTTGATTTTTATCACATATATCATTGCAATCATGATGTTTCTTGTGTATGTATATCATGAACAAATAGATTCTTGTCAAAAGGTCTAAACATTTTGTAAAGTAAGTATGAAATAGGTGTTAACATAGATCTTGTTAAGTTCGTATCTGATCTTTAAGTTCAGTACTAAGCCAAAATTGGTTTTGTAGAGATTGGTTATTGTGTTTAGTCTGTTAATTAAAAATCAACAAAGTCTTGACAGTGACATTATTTATATCAAAATTCAACTTTTTGGACCATATTAGTCTAAGATTTGTATTTTTGGACTTAAGATTAAGACTTTGTATTTTGTAATCATGAATCACAAAAACCGAAGAACTGTAGGAACCGAACCGAATAAAAAGGTATCCGAACCGAAACGAACCGAAGTTCTTGCGGTTCCCTTATAGATCCTAAGTGTTTGGAACCGAAGAATCGTAGAAACCGAACCGAACCGAACCGAGGGACCGAAGTCTCTCTTATTCCCGCTTTGCATGCTTCTCTGTCAGCCTTCTCTTCAGCTTAGTTTTGCTCAGTGGTTTTGGTGTCCTTGTGAAAATGGTGGCGGCTTCTCCGGTCGTGTGAGGCTCTGGTTTCAGGTTGTAGCAACGTTCTTTTGTCGGTGGTGGCAGTGTCCGTGTGAGAGATGGCTCTGTAGTTAGGGTTTGCGGTTTTCTATTTGGACCGATTTTGGGCAACTTTATCTAGGATTTTCGATTGGCTAGGCCCATTTCGAGTTTTAGATGGAGTTTTTTTATAACTTTTAATTTTATAAATTTAAGGAAATCTTTTGCCAAAAATAAATTAAAATATATAATAAGGTAACGTTGTACAATATAATCAGACGATTAACACAACAAGCATATGAAACAGGAAACATCTCTACTCTCCTTTATGTCCATTTAATATATATTTTTTTTAAACTATAAGTATGATTTAGGAACGTGTTAATTGGTATACACTGTCTTTGTGTTTAACATATTCAATATTTTTGTTTAACGGCTTTACTAGAATTAGTTATTTGTATCTGAATCCAATTATAATGATTTGGATGATTTATAAGAATTCATACTTCTATTGATTTATGTGAATGGTATTCACTTTCTTCTTTAACTTTATTAATTGAACTAAGACCAAATCTTTTGGATACTTACACACACAAGATATAGTAGAATTTTGTCTTTGTAAAAAATCAAGACAATGTATTTGTTTAGGTTTTAAAAGTAAAATGAATTATTTTTTTCTGAGAAAGGGGTTTGATAAATGAAATATTAATCTAACTGATTTTGAAACCAGTGATATAAATTATGATATCTTCTATATACATAACATAAAAAAAAAATCTTCTATATGTATAAGAATGATGAATAATCTACAAGAATTTTTCTATTAAAGAGAAAAAACATGCCAAAATCCTTTGTGCCTCGTAAACTATATTAAAAATCTAAAAATTAATATTATATACTGTTTAGTTCAAAAAAAAAAAAATACCGCACGGATCTACATTAATTAGTAGTTTCTACACTAATTTTGATTTAATTCAGAAAACATAACCATGTGTAAAGTATTCAGGCTATAACGTACACTCAAATATAATTATTGTTTTTAATTAGAAATCGTCAATTCCATGCACAAACGAATTTTTATGTATTACTGAATTTTATATATTCATTTATATAATTATTAATGTTGCTAAAATGTTATTTTATTTTAATTTTGTTGATATTCATGTTATATAATTATTATCATTTATATTTTTCTAATTTCTTTCAACTTCAAATCTGATTAATTTTTTTTGAAATAATCTAAAATTTATATAATTTTCTCTGTGTATAAATCTCACATTTTTATCTTCTAATATATAATTATTATTATATGATTATTAGTAATAAAATTAATATGTGCATAGATAATTAAATTTATGATTTTTTTAGATTTAATGGTGACATTAATAGAAAATAACAGTAATGAATTTAAGTAGAATTGATAAATTATATAAGATTTGTAAGTTTCGATGATTTATGATGTGCTTGTTTGGTTGAGTTAGAGTAGAATTAATAGAGAGGAAAGTGTATCACTCTCAGTTACTTTCTCTTTTCACCAATCACATGAAAAAAAATATATAAAAAATAATTATCCCAGTTTACTCCAGTGTTTTTGTCTTTTCTTGATTATTAGTAAAAATTACTATTTTATTATTATTTTTTTAAATGTTGTATGGGCCACAACGGACTGATCCATTAATCCAGTTCTTCCCGAAGAAAGGAATGTGAAGTCGAACTCCAGATGAAAAGGAAACAGAGGTGGACCATAACCATGGAACCACTTGCCTCTTCTCAATTACTATTTTATTTAGAGTTGAACGTAGAGTAGGAAAACATAAATAAATAAAATATTTTAATTTATTCATTTTGCTTTCATTTTATTTATTTTTGGGGTCAAACAACTCTCATTTACTCTAATTTCCTTTTTTCTATTCTTCTATATATTTTTTTTGACAACTAAACCGATTATATTAGTGAAAGAGAGAGTACAACTAAGCCGATTTTTTTGTCAACTTTCTATTTTATAAAAGTTCAAAGGCTAAGTATACAAAGGATGAAGCAATAGTACAAAGTTATTGAAACGTAACAGGCCTAACATGGGCTAAACTCTTGGTCCATTCAACTCGATTGGAGGGAGAAGAAGCCACATGTAGATGAGAAACGGACACGCATCATCACACCGCTAGATCCGTCATACACTCCGGCGATGGAGATATTCGCCGACCGCCAGCCACCAGAGGATGAACCGTGTACCAAGTTTGCTCTTTGCCGACCATCATCCCGGCCTAGAAGATATCAGCAGTCACCGCATAAAAGGATACATAACTGAGAAGAAACGCCGAGACTTCAACGATCCATGGAGATCTGCGCCGGTGAAATTCACAGTAAAGATCCACCTATTACACCTATGCTTCGCGGCGAAACTCGAGCAAAGATATTGGGCCTTGTATGATACTCCTCTATATTACTCCATATCATTTTCACCTTATTACTCCAAAGTGTTCCCAATTACACTGTTACTTTTCTATTTGCCGTAAATCGCTGATCCGCAATATGAAACACGGACTCATGGGTCGGTTCTTTTGTTTTCCAATGTCAACCTTCTTAATAATGACAGGTGGGAAATATATTTTTTGTTTTTTCTAATAAGAAGCTATGCTTATTTAAAAAGATAATAGTAGTATGTATTATCATGGATTATAAATTTCAAAGTCAAGTCCTTCCGAGAAAACGTGGCAAATTCATGGAGCTACATTTCTCTCCTCAATGATTTTTTTTTCTTTTAATCAGGGTAAACACTCAACTAAACCCAAACTAATACTCAAGATTTAAATATTCTTATGTCTCTCCAAATGATTTTTGTTCTCTTATTATAAGAAACTAAAGATTGGTGTATATTTGGGTCTATTTTTCTTTTATTTTTGTTATTTTTATTTTAAATATGTTACTGAAAAAATGTTTATTCTTTTGTGACAACCATTTGAAGATCAATAACTTGTATTTTTGGAATTAAAGTGTTATAATTTTTTAGAGACACTACACTTTTTTAGTTTGGCGCATTCTCTTTTCGAAATTAGTTGATGATTTCTTTAAGTTATTTTTTGGTTTTTGTGTTTTCGTAAGCCACCAAAATTCTTTTTTAAAGAGTTGTAGAAACTGTTTGTTGTCTCATCGTTTATTTAGTAATCTTTCATAATATTCTCCCACTAATGACATCTGTATATTTAGTTCCCACGTCGTCAATGTCTCTAATGCTTAGTTCTCACGTCAATATCTTTTCTGATTAGCCACTCCACTATTTAATTTTTACCCGTCTCTTTTGGTTCTTTTTGCCTGTAATTTAGAAGATACAATGCCTGCAACCACAAAGTACCAAAATTTTGTGAGGATTTTTGCATGTGACCATTTTCATAGTGAATCTTCTCTTCTTCTTAGAGTTTCTCTTCTTCTTTGGAACACTAAGCATATCAATCCAGTTGTATCTTTCAGGCCTGCCCTCAATTGTATCATTGTTCCTTTTAAAGAGATTACTAACTTGATCCCTCATCTCAGATACACGAGTTTTTCTTTAGTGCATGGAGCATACAGTAAATGACTCATTATTTCAGCAGCAATCTGGGTGTTAATAACGACATCATAGAAGTCTTCCACAGGTTCTAACTGCTTTGTAGATACTTTATCCTGAAACTGACCATCCCTCTGCGACATTAACATAATGCCCTGACTCAAACCCAATGTTTGTTCCATCTTGTGATGTTTAGCAGAACTGTTCTCCATAAATATTTTCGTGGGATGAGTTAAGACTTTCCTATAGAACCTTTCTTCACCCCCAACATCATCATCTTTAGTATGATCTTTTCTTTTCTTGAAGCGTGTAATGTTTGCACAAACGAGGGCTACTCACATCACATTGATCACTATCCCAATCAAAGACACTCATTTTCTTGGTGGGACTCATGGTCTTGATTATTTTGGCCAGAGATTAACATCCTTTTGCATCTGAGAAAGGAGGTGTAGACCTGTAAGAGCACCATCTCTCTCCATTATCGCATTGTTGTGTTTAGCAATGGCTATGTCTTGTTGGAGGAATGCCTCAGATACTATTGCTTTTTTCTCTGATATCGTCAGATTTCTCTCCTGTATGGCCGCATCCCGCGGCTGCATCATCCACTGTTTCATATCATGAACAATGATACATTCCCATTAAAAAAAAGAATCTTCAAGCTGAACATTGTAGTTTTGGGACTGTAAAACACAATGTCAAGATATCTGGCCCTGTGGTGAATTCATCGAAAGAAACCATGGCCATCTACGATACTATGTGGTCTGCGCACATTAAACAGAATTATCAGCAGATATGAGCATGTTATCAAAACTCTAGAAACTTAAACAGTTAATTAATGAATCTCGTACTAACTGAGATGAACTCCATAAGCATCAGCCTACGATCTAGCGCTATGACCCATGTGAGCAGAACCGGTTTTCCACAACATGATGGGTTAAAATCATTGATAAAATAATGTAAAGGTACTCGCATCATATTATCCCTCATGATAGATCTGATGTCTATTGGGATTGTGTCCTGAAATCACACTTGTACTCACTCCTGATAGTAGTTGTGAATCGAGATCAATCGTTTGTATAATACTGGTGATTGTAATGCTTTGCTAGAAGCCTCTTGTAATCTGTAAGTTGTAGACTTACTGCCAGTATTATATGATCCTATAGGGTCACACACCTAAGCAATCTGGAAGCTAACATATGGGAATGATCATTTGATAATGATCAAGTTGATGTGTATTGGATACACATTGACATAGAATTTTATGATGTATGTGTCGATCGATACATGAGTGTGTCGATCGATGCAGGCTTTTCGAAAAGGTGTGTCGATCGACACAGTAAGTGTGTCGATCGATGCATATCGGGTTTTGACATAAACGAGTCGGGCTTATCCGACGGTTTGTCATGTTAATTCCAGGTCGATATATGAAGGCTTATATGGTCGACCTGGAGCCCCAACCGTCACTGGAATTCTCAGAGAGAAAAGCAGAGACATCGAAAACTCATCCCCGAATCCGGCACTAGCATCCCGGCGTTCCAGGTTGTGTGAGTGTGTGCTTGGTAGAGGCGAAGCACTTGATTCGCTACTGATCTCGTTCACCAATCATTCCGCTGCCAGTTCTAGGTAAGAACGAGGTTGGTAATTTCAATATAACGAACCCTAGATCCTAGGAGATCCAACAGTGGTATCAGAGCGTTGTTAGGGTTTAGCTATTGAATCTGATGCAATTAATTCGAAAACTGGGTTTGTTGAATTGTTGATTGCCTGCTGAAATCGAGTTTTAACATGTTAATCTTGGATTAAAATCTTCTGTTAAAAATTCGATATCTGTGTTTTTCGCAGTGTATCGATCGTTGCAAGGATGCATCGATCGATGCAGAGAAAAAACACGTAAACTCTTAGAGTTTGTCGCAGCGTGTCGATCGTTGCAAAGCGTGCATCGATCGACACAGAGCGAAAACTCGCAAACAATTTAGGGTTTGTCGCAGCGTGTCGATCGTTGCAAAGCGTGCATCGATCGACACAGAGCGAAAACTCGCGTAAAATAATTTTAGGGTTTTCGCACAGCATCGATCGATGCACTGGGTGTGTCGATCGATGCATCGCGAATTCGCCTATTAAATCATTGGGTTTCGATCTAGAAATCGCACTGTGTCGATCGTCACTGGGTGCATCGATCAACGCAGGCTGTGTGAAAGGATAGATTGGTTCAATTGGATTGAGCCGGTTGTCTCGCATAGTTATGTCGGTTTAATTCGATTAAAATTCCCTGATTCTCTACTGTATCGATCGACACAGGTTAAGTGTCGGTCGACACAGGCCTTGTGATGGTTGAATCGGTTCAATTGGATTGAACTGGTTAAGGTAGATTAGATCGGTTTAAATTGGATGAATTGGTTCAATTGAATTGAACTGGTTATCTCAATTAGAATAAACCGATTTAATTGGTTAAGATCAGTTTGATCGGATAAGTCGATCCAATTGGATTGGACCGGTTATCGCGATTAGTTAAAACTGGTTGAATCGGTTCGATTAGATGAACTGGTCAAATTGGATTTGACCGGTTATCTCGAATGGTCTTAAGGTTGCATATCAATAGTCGACCAAGTGTGTCAGTCGACGCATATGGTGACGATGTGAACCGTAATCGTTTGGTTTTTGAACCAAATGATTAAGAAACGAACCGAATGACCTAACCCACTGAAATTAGAACGATTAAAACTTAATTGAAATTATTAAAAGTTAAAAAATGTTATAAACCTGTTTAATACACATTGGATGTGTGTTAAATCGAAGCTTAGTTATTCAATATGGTCAACTGTCAAGACTCGTTTCGTTGTTGGATAGTCTTGCCAAGAGCTTGGTGTCCACAATTACATGAGTAAGGCAGGTAGTAGTGTTGATGGTCTTGCAGTGCTTGACATCAACTATTGCATGACCTAAGAGATTGAATTACTAATCTTTTAAAGTTTCATTTCCTCAACTAAATATCAAGTGATCTTGATGTCTTACCCAATCTTGTCTACTGTCAAGACTCTTATCGTTTGTTGGATAGTCTTGGAGTCCTTGGTATCCACTGCAACATGAGTTAGGCAGGTGGTCATTGACAGACTTGCAGTGCGACTGTCAGTGATCACAAGACAGAAGAGATTGGTTTACTTGACTGGGCTGTCAGAAGTTCTGGGCCCAGAGACGTCAGAGTGGATGAGACATGGATTGTCTCATCTACGACCAAGAATTGTACTGAGTACAATTAGCAATGGATTGCTTACCTAGATTACTAAACTCTGAGTAATGACGAGTCGTCCACTCAGATTTTAGTGATGTATGGATCTTGGATTATTATATTCATAGAGGAAACGTTGTTTGAATATAATGCGAGTTTTCTTATTGGATAAGATTCCTCATTTCCTGAAATCATAACTAAAATTTTCTTTGATTAAAATTTTCAGACTATGTCTAAAACTACCTTCTCGTTACGACCCGTCCTTGAGAAGGACAAGTTAAATGGGTCAAATTTCCTGAATTGGTATCGCAATTTGAGATTAATCCTCAAGCAGGAGAGTAAGGAATATGTCCTTGAGAAAGCTCTTCCATAAAGGCTTGGGGCCAATCGCTCGAATGCAGTATATAATGCTTGGAATAAGCATTATATTGATGTGGTAGATGTGCGTGGTCTTATATTGGCTACCATGGAATCGGACTTAAAGAGTCAATACGAGAACATGGAGTCGCCAATAGAGATGATCACCAGCCTGAAACTGAAGTTTCAGGATCTGGCACGAGTTGAGAGATTCCAGATGGTGAAGTCTCTTACTGGGTGCAAGCTACCAGAGGATGCTCCAGTGAGTCCTCATGTCATTAAATTGATGGGTTACATTGATAACCTGGGGAAACTGGATTGTCATGTCAGCTTAGAGTTGGCAACTGACATCATTCTGCAGTCACTGCCGTCAAGCTATGATAGGTTCATTAAGAATTATATCAAGAAAGGCTTGACGAAGACGTTGACTGAGCTGCATGGCATGCTCAAAACAGTAGAGCAAGACATCATAAAGGGTAAAAGATTTGAGAAATCTTGTGTTGGCAAGGGTAGATGCAGGGCCGTCCAGATTTGGAATCAGGATAAGCTTGTGTCATCTTATAAGCCCAAGTCCGGCCCATCTGGTGTTAGAAAGTGCTTCTACTGTAATGAGTATGGGCATTGGAAGAGAGATTGCATTAAATTCTTGGAAGATTCACAAGAGATGAAGAACATGTATGGTACTTCTTCTTCAGGTATTGTGTTATTAATTCAAGTTCTACATATGTATTGGATACTAGTTGTGGTACTGATATTTTAGAAATATGCAGGGCATAAACAACAGTAGAATGTTGAAGAAAGGACAAGTGGAACTGCGTGCCTGGTATGGAGCAATGGTTGCTGCATAAGCCGTAGTGATTCTCCACTTGTAGGAGCCTTTCAAGCTTGGTTTTTGAATTAAGTAATTGCTACTATGTACCTGCTTTATGCAGAGATGTCTTTCATTTTCTTGTAAGAATTTGAATGTTTTTCATTCTGATAAAAGACAAGCTTTGCTCTTTTGATCTTAATGAAATATCATATGGTAGCACCCCTTCTGAAAGGGTTTTATATCTTAAACCAACATATGCTTAAATATAACATAAATATCAAACGATTTAAGTCTGAAGACTTGAACTCGATTTTCCTCAGCATAGTCATATTGACCAAATAGAGTGAAGCGGCTTCAGAAGTTCCATAGTAATGGGCTTCAGGTTCATTTGATTGTAAATCAATTGAGACATGAATTCTGCTTGATGGGCCAAAAGACTAAGGTTTCTTTAGCAGAGCTGAAGAAACGGGCCAGAGGCTCGTTGGGCCTTACTTCATTGACTTATTGATGGCTTCAGTAAGTATGACTGTGTTCATTTGATGAGACACGAGTCAGAATCCTTTGGAATGATCAAAGGAGTTTCAGAATGAAGTATAGAACCGATTAGACAGAAGTATCGAGATTCTCGATTAGATCGCGGAGGAAAATACTTGAGTCAAGAATTGGGTGATCATCTAAGTGAGTGTGAAGTCATTTCACAGCTCATCTCTCTTGAAAACCTTGAATGGTGTTTCTGAGAGAATGAATCGGATCTTATTGGATATGCTCCGATTAGTGATGAATCACATGAATCTTCCATTATTCTTTTAAAATACGCTCTAAAATGAACATGTTTACGCTAAATAAGTTTTCTATCAGAATCAGTGAAAAACACCACATTGGATGTGGACTGGGTGATTTCCAAATATGTTTTTCTGATTAATTGGGATTGCAAGGTTTGTGTAAGGCAGTTGTCAACAAACAAACTTGAACCCAAATCTGATAAGTGCTGCTTCGCTGGTTGTCCTGAGGAAACCGAGGCTTAGTACTTTTGCAACCAATCCGAGAACAAAGTTTTGTTGTTTGGAACTCTGTTTTTCCAAGAAGAACAGTGGGAGTAAAAGTACAGCTCGAAGAAATTCGAGAAACATAGGAGGCTGTTCAACCTGTTGAGGGAGAGCAGCGGTTAGATCTACAGAGTGCTGTAGGATCTACAGCTGTGGAGCCTAAAATTCGCAGATCCGAAAGGATCCATCACTAAATTGAGGGTGATTCCTCGTGACCGATTGTCGTGATCCGTTGATCATTGAAAAGTGATGCGCATGCGAAATTCAAAGAAGCGATGGTGAGCCCCAACTCCGAAAAATTGGCTAGTTATGCATGTTAGCTTCACCGGTTGAAGCAAACATCTTGGAGTTGGAATCTATGTTCTGTTAAAACGGTCAAAGGATTTGACTCGATCAGGAACGAATAGAAACCGTGCGTTTACAAGTAAACTAGTGGGAGCGTAGTTGCAATTCTCAAAACTGTATGTTTAGAATATACTTAATCTCATAAACGACGTTCCGACGCCAAAGTCTTGACAAGATTTGGGTCAGAAGTCACATTCAACGAGAGACATGGGAGAAGCCGTGTAAGCTCTTGGAATATGGATCCATTGAAATGGATTGCAAAGATTAATTGGATCGTGTCAGAATCCTTATGGTGATAATGAAGGATTATTGGTGTTTTCCAAGGTTCAATTCCCAATTACAACCTAACACTTAATCTTAACTCAGATCTAGGTTCTTGCAAAACGAATCACAAAACCAACCTGGACATTACCTTTGCAGCGGAATTTGGTGGTAATGACGAGATCATATTAGAGCTGATCAGAATCGGCTCCTCCTCGAGTATCCACACTCTTACAAGCACGGGACGGCTGCTAGACCAAAGAGTTGGAAGAATCAGAGAGAGAGATTAGAGAGAGAGAGAGTCACGCCAAAAACCAAAAGAAAACGCAGGATTATTTTTCTTTTTGGGGCTTTCTGATTCTCTTATATCTCATTAATGGGCCCAAGTCATTAGACTAATGGCTCATTAATCTTTTGGGCCCAAAATACAAATCAGACAAAAGCCTGTATTTGTCTGGCCCAAAACTCTGATCCAATACAATAAATGCCATTGCATCTTACTGTATTAATTCCATTTAACTTTCCCGTTAGCTATGGTGTGTGACCCTTTGGGATCATACAATACTGGTAATAAGTCTTAAACTTATAGATCAAGAGCGGACTCTAGCAAGCCATCATGATCACCCAGTATTTATGACTTATGTCTGATCTCGACACTTATCATACTTTCTAGAGATAGTACGGTAGATTTCAGGACATTCCCAACAATCTCCCACTTGTACTGGAATCCTACAAAGGACATTCCCAACAATCTTCCGATTGTACTGGAATCCTACATTCCCTAATCCTTTTGTCTCAATATCTCGATCTGGCATAAGGCAAGATGCGTGTCATCCTTATATAGCCAGACCATGTTTATCGGACCAGATTTGATACTGACTATTCAAACGACTTGGGCAAGTCCGTTTGGGAATGGCCATTCTCTTACCAGCTATCAAATCTCCGATTGGCCTAGAGATATTACCTCCGTTAAACGGCAGGGACAAATCCCGTCTTGTTCCATCACTATGAACTACACAATTCATAATACACCCAACCAAGGTCCGTATAGCTCCCAGTTACGAAACAGCATTAGACAATGATCAAAGCGCATTACTCCATGTGCAGCCATATGCATGCGAACTCAGGTCTAAGGACTATACTCTATAGTCGTATATGAGAACTTCTTATGACACAGATATTAATATCTTGCAGAGTTCTCATTAGCGGGCCATGTCCGGTCATATGCTCCCCTACATATACCTATGTGTCGACTTTGATGCCGCGCATCTATGACCCCTCGAAACTTGGTCATAAGTCTCAACACAATCTAGTCTCAACAGGTTGTTGGTGTTCCAATTTCAACAACCTTCGACTATGGACACTATGATTTATGTCACTTCGTTAAATATGGGGTTTCAAGATCAAGTCTACTCATGTACTTCGATGACCCATATATAATGACATGAATCATTTTGGAACGATTATTTATATCACAGTTAAAATAATCCAGAAATCATTAGATTTCATAAACATAAAATATTATGTTTTCATGAACCATTCAAAATAACTAAGTAAAGCCCTTTACAAACTCCCACTGAAATTAAGACTACATCTTAATTTCACTCATCCTACAGCTACAGTCCGCGACTCGTGCTTAGGCATAAGGAGTGGCTTCGTTAATAGATTAGCAACGTTCTCATTCGATGAAACTTGCTTATCTACTTAACACCTCTGTCATTTATCTCACGGAATAGGTTATACCTATCCTCAAGGTGTTTGGATCTTAGATGTGCAGCTAGCCTCATCTACGCTGGGAATCACATCAAGTTCAGTGATGAACTTTTTCTATCCAAACAACCTCTTTCGCCGCTTCTCAAGCTGCGAAATGTTCAGCTTAAGTCATGGAGTCAGCTACAGTGCCTTGCACCGCCAGATAGACACAAGATATAGCCGGACTGTGACCAGGAATTATCTTTGTCTATTGGAAACTTGCCTTTCAGACTCTATCGACTTGTAGCACCTCACTTTCTCCGTAAATCAAGAACTTATCCTAAGTATTCCTCAAATACTTCAGAATATTCTTTACGGCAATCCAGTGATTCTCTGCTGGATTTGACTGGTCTTTACTTGTCTTGCTTAACATTAAAGCAACATCAAAACAAGTACATGTCATTGCATACATGATAGATCCAATTGCCGTCGCATATGGAATCCTATCCATGCATTCAAGCTCAGCAGATATCGCAGGACACTGTATCTTGCTTAATGAATTGCCATGTGACATTGGCATAAAACCCTTCTTGGATTGTTGATTACGTGTAGGACTTTATCAATTCAAGAATTCTGACTTTGTCCTACCAGCTCTTTTGGATCTCTATCTTTAGATCCAAAATCCAAGAACTACGTGGCTTTACCCATGTCAATCATACAACACCTTCCAAGCCAGTCCTTTACCGACTGCAGCATTGGAACGTTATTTCCGAGAATCAGTATGTCATTGACATACACTTTGAGAAATGCAACATCGCTCCCACTTATCTATTAGTATACGCACAGTTCCACTTCGTTCCTGTACAAGTCAAAACTTTGACTACCTCAACAGAACGATGGATCCAACTCCGATACGTTTGCTTCCATCCATAAATGGATCAATGAAGCTAACTTACATACAGTAATTTTTCGGAGTCCGGGCTCACTTTCGCTTCTTTGAATTTCGCAGGTTCGTCGCTTTCAATGATCATCAGATCATGCGAACTTTCAATGATCATCAGGTTCAACTAATGACGAGAAATCCCTCTCGGATTAGTAACTGATTCATTCAGATCTGCGAATTTCAGGCTTTACAGGTGTAGATTCTACAGAAATCTGTAAATCCATATGTTGCTCTCCCTCAACAGGTTGAGCAGCCTCCTGTATTTCTCGAATTTCTTCGAGTTATACTTTTACTCCCACTGTTCTTCTTGGAAAGTAACTTCCCTTCTTAGAAAACAGATTGGACGTAAAAGTAACAAGCCTTGGTTTCCCTAGGACAACCAGCGAAGTAGCACAACTACAAATACTCAGTAAAGACGAATTTGGATCGATTCCAATCCACATTTACGTGGTGTCTTTCAACTGATATTGGTGGAACTATTTCAGCGTAAACTTAGATATTTCTAGAGCGTCATTCTTAGAGAATGTCATGGAAGATTCGTGTGACTCATCTTTAATCATTTCTAATAAGATCTGATTCATTCTCACAGAAACACCTCTAGGTTTTCAGGAGAAATGAGCTGTGAAACGACTTCACACTCATTCAGATGATCACACAATCAAAAACTTAAGTATTCTCACTCGTGATCTAATCCAGAGTCTTAATACTTTTGTCATTCAGATTCTATACTTCATTCTGGAACTCTTTCGACCATGTCAAAGAGTTCCGACTTGTGTCTCATCAAATGAACACAGTCACACTCACTGAAATAATCAGTAGAGACAATGAAGTACAGGAAATTTTCTCTGGCATTACTGCTCATCGGACCACATACATCTGTATGTTCAATCTCCAATAAGTCTTTGGGCCTTTCTCTAGCTCGGCTAAGATGGGCCTTTTGTCTTTTGGTCTAGTAAGCAGAATTCAAGTCTCATAAGATATCCATTCAAATGAGCCCAAAAGTCCATAACTATGGGGTTTCTGAATTTGACTTACTCTCTTTGACCAAAACATTTATGCCAAGAAAAATCAGGTTTAATTCATCAGATTTAAACCAATTCGGTATTTATGTTTCATTTAGGCACTCTTTGGTTTAAGACATAAAACCCATTCCTTGAATAGGGTGCTACAATTAATATTTCATTAAGATCAAAAGAACAAAACTAGTCTTTTATCGAAATGAAAACATTCAAATTCTTACAAGAAAATGAAAGACAACTCTGCTTAAAGCAGGTACATTGTAGCAATTACTTAATAAAACCAAGCCTCAAAGGCATCTACAAGTGAAAACCCTACGGCTGAAGCAGCATCCTAAGCTTCTTCCAGACTCGCAATTCCACTTGCCCTTCCTTCAACGTTCTACTGTTGCTCAGGCTCTGCATATTATAACAAATATCAGTGCCACAACCAGTATCCAATACCTATAAGGTATAACTTGAAGTAATAACACGAATACCTGAGGGAGCAGTCTCATACATCAACTTCAACTCCTCATAATCTTCCATGAATTTAATGCAATCTCTCTTCCAATGCCCAGTCTCTTTACAGTAGCAGCACTTACCAACGTAAGAGGTATCTGACTCGGGTTCAGAAGACACACGCTTGCCATGATTCAAAATCTGGACAACTTTGTCTTCACCCTTGTCAGCTTTAGGTTTAGTAAACCTACCCTTCTCCTTCATGAGATTGTACAGGGTACTCTTCACGTTTGGCTCAACTGTCTTGAGCATGTCATGCAGTTCAGTCAACGTCTTCGTTAAGCCTTTCTTGATATAGTCCCTTACGAACTTATCATAGCTTGACGGCAGTGACTGCAGAATGATATCAGTTGCCAATTCCTGGCTAACTGGATAATCCAGTTTCCTCAGGTTATCAACGTAACCCATCATTTTACTGATATGAGGACTTACTGGATGATCATTTGGTAGCTTGCAGCTAGTGAGAGATTTAACCAACTGGTATCTCTCCACTCTTACCTGCTCCTGAAATTTCAATTTCAGGCTGCTGATCATCTCTATTGGCGACTCCATGTTCTCATATTGCTTCCGCAAATCTGAGTCCATGGTAGCCAATATCAGACCACGCACATCTACCGCATCATTATAATGCTTATTCCAAGCATTATATACTGCATGACTGGCTTTGGATCCGATCCTCTCGGGGAGAGATTTCTCAAGGACATAGTCCTTTCTCTCATGCCTGAGAACTAGCCTCAGGTTCCGCGACCAAGTCAAGAAATTTGATCCGTTCAGTTTGTCCATCTCAAGGACATACCGGATCGAGAAAGTGTTTTGATTGTTTGTGCTTGTCATAGCTGAAATTTAGAGATAAATAGAGTTTTAGTTATTAAGTTCATAAAAGAGTAATCTTAACAACTTATAAGAAAACTCGCATTGCATTCAAAATTTCTTTGTTCAACCTCATAAGAATGCAATGATTCCGAGACCCATGTTTAGCTAAATCCAAAGTGGGCCACTGGCCGTCACCCAGAATTAGCTTTACTTGGTAAGCATACACACAGCTAGTTATAACCAATAACTCTCGGTTGTGAATTGGGCCCGAGGCCCAAATTCACCAGATGTCTCAAGGCCCGGGACTCCCGATGGCCCAGTCAAGAAAACCAATCTCTTACAGCCAAATAATCACTAAAATCTGGGACTCCCAATGAAATTAGTGACTATATACTACTTTACTTACGCGAAAACAGACACCTCACACTGTAAGCCATATCTGTAATCAAATAAGCTTTAAGTAGCTGACAAGATTGGGCAAGACATCCAAGCTTGATATTGTTTTTGAGGATTTTTAAGTTTTATTTCCAAAAATAGAAGATTACTATTTTGGGAAACTTTCTTATTTTAGAAACTTTCTAAATTTAGTAACTTACTAAAATTAGAAATTTCTAATTTAAATATTTTATTAAATATTTTGGGTTGGGTCACAAATTATAGGCCCAATTCTTGGCCCAAGACCATAGAATTCCAGCTGGCCCAATAATTTGACATAACCGATCCGGTTTATTAATTCTGGTCCAAGACCAAATTAACTATCAAAACCATCGGTTATTTACTAAACCAGACCAGCTCTAAATTATTTGGTCCAACCAAATCAAACTTAGACCAGCCTTCGGTTTAGGTTAAAATTCAATTTTATGAATTTAAATCCGGTTTAACCAGAAATAAAATTATTTCCAGCAAACCGCGATTTGGGTTAACCGCTTGACCATACATAATATATATAATAAATCACGATTTCAAATCGTGTTCATTCAATAATTGAACACACTTATGATCAAGATCTTAACAACCAAGCGATTATCACAATCATATAAGACAAAATCAATTTGATTTTTCCAATTAATTAATACAACAATCGCAAGAACACATTCACGCCGATTAATAACAAGCATCGGAAGAAGGGTTTAATTCAATAATAGAATGGTGGCCGCGTTATATGATCTCAACCAATTATTAACACGCGCCCACATTCGATTATAATAATCAACACATTAAAAATGATCGTGAGCACATGATGACAATAATCACAGCATCAACACATTAATAAAAAACGATCGCAACATGATCATTGAGATTCAATTATTTATGGCCTCGGCACACGCGAGCCATTCAATTAGGGTTTTATTCAATTATCATGATCATTCGGCTATGAACAAAAAAAAAAACCCAGCAGCCGACACATCAATTATTCAATAATCAAAATTAATTAACCAATTAATCAATTTCATATGATCCAATTTCACAAGAAACCTAAAACCTGGCTCTGATACCACTGAAGGATTATTGGTGTTTTCCAAGGTTCAATTCCCAATTACAACCTAACACTTAATCTTAACTCAGATCTAGGTTCTTGCAAAACGAATCACAAAACCAACCTGGACATTACCTTTGCAGCGGAATTTGGTGGTAATGACGAGATCATATTAGAGCTGATCAGAATCGGCTCCTCCTCGAGTATCCACACTCTTACAAGCACGGGACGGCTGCTAGACCAAAGAGTTGGAAGAATCAGAGAGAGAGATTAGAGAGAGAGAGAGTCACGCCAAAAACCAAAAGAAAACGCAGGATTATTTTTCTTTTTGGGGCTTTTTGATTCTCTTATATCTCATTAATGGGCCCAAGTCATTAGACTAATGGCTCATTAATCTTTTGGGCCCAAAATACAAATCAGACAAAAGCCTGTATTTGTCTGGCCCAAAACTCTGATCCAATACAATAAATGCCATTGCATCTTACTGTATTAATTCCATTTAACTTTCCCGTTAGCTATGGTGTGTGACCCTTTGGGATCATACAATACTGGTAATAAGTCTTAAACTTATAGATCAAGAGCGGACTCTAGCAAGCCATCATGATCACCCAGTATTTATGACTTATGTCTGATCTCGACACTTATCATACTTTCTAGAGATAGTACGGTAGATTTCAGGACATTCCCAACAGATAAGGTACTGGACAGTTCCAATGTGCATGATTCCAAGAATGGCTTCACACCAAAGGTCTTATGGCAATAATCTTAGCAAGATGAAGTGTCTTGGACACTGGCTGAGCTAGTATCTGTGAGTGTGATTCCTTTTGCTTAAGCAATAGAATCCATCATAGATGTCATGTTGTGCGCTCGTATAGATGCAGCTTACGCATATAGCATGACGAGAAGATACCAATATGTTCCGGTAAAAGTCACTGGACAGTTGTAAGGAATATCCCCCAAGTGTTTGAGAAACACTAAGGATAGGTTCTTGTACAACTGAGAAATAGACGAATCAATTATGAGTAGTTAGACGGACAAAGATGATTCTCGGTTCTCACATGGTTATGTCATTTTGCCTGTGTAACGGTACTGTCTATTGGAAAGGTTTCCAAGCAGAGGACCGTAGAATAGTGCTCATTTAAGAATAGCGGTGTGGTTTGTTGGAATGGTTCCAAGCAAGAACACCGCAGCATCTCTCACAACCTAAGCACGAGTTGAACACTGTTGCTGTAGGTACTAGAAATCTGAAGACTTGGTCTTGATTCTAGTGGGAGTTAGTTTAGTTATGATGTTCAGATAAATATGATATTGTCATGTTTGTGAAAAACTGACATCAACATTATTTGACTATTGGATAATTAAATAATGGTCCCAAAATAAGTTTATGTCATATTATAGGCCATCAAGTTGAGGACTTGATCATGAAACCCTATAAGTAACAAATGACATAAATTATGATGTGTCCCTAGTCGAGGTTGTTAAAGTGGGACAATAACAACCGCGAGAGACTAGCTTGTGAGGTGACTGTTGACTAAGTTTCATGGAGTCAATGATATGAATATCACAGTCAGTCACATAGATATATGTTGGTGAACATATGATCGGACGTGATCCGCTAATGAGAAGTCTCCAGGATAGTTATATCTGTGTCATGAGAGGTTCTCATTACGACTATTGAGTATAGTCCTTAGACCTGAGTTCATCATGCTTTCTTGCATGTGAATTGGTGCACCTTGACCTTGTCAAACGTCGATCCGTAACTGGCGGCTATAAAGGCACTGCTCAGGTGTATCATGAAGTGTGTAAAGGAACAGGGATGGAATGAGATGGGATTTGTCCCTCCTGAATAACAGGAGATAAATATCTCAGGGCCTATCGAAGATTTTATACTGAGAAAATGTGTGGCCGCACTCAAACGAACTGTAGTTCAGTTGTTTGTTTTGTTCAGTATAGATCAGGAGTTCGATAAACATGATATTGGCTTAATAAGAATGACACTAATCTTGTCTTATGCCAAATCGAGATATAGAGACAAAAGGATTGTAGGAATTGATGATTCCAGTACAAGTGGGAGATTGTTGGGATTGTGTCCTGAAATCACACTTGTACTCACTCCTGATAGTAGTTGTGAATCGAGATCAATCGTTTGTATAATACTGGTGATTGTAATGCTTTGCTAGAAGCCTCTTGTAATATGTAAGTTGTAGACTTACTGCCAGTATTATATGATCCTATAGGGTCACACACCTAAGCAATCTGGAAGCTAACATATGGGAATGATCATTTGATAATGATCAAGTTGATGTGTATTGGATACACATTGACATAGAGTTTTATGATGTATGTGTCGATCGATACATGAGTGTGTCGATCGATACAGGCTTTTCGAGAAGGTGTGTCGATCGACACAGTAAGTGTGTTGATCGATGCATATCGGGTTTTGGCATAAACGAGTCGGGCTTATCCGACGGTTTGTCATGTCAATTCCAGGTCGATATATAAAGGCTTATATGGTCGACCTGGAGCCCCAGCCGTCACTGGAATTCTCAGAGAGAAAAGCAGAGACATCGAAAACTCATCCCCGAATCCGGCACTAGCATCCCGGCGTTCCAGGTTGTGTGAGTGTGTGCTTGGTAGAGGCGAAGCACTTGATTCGCTACTGATCTCGTTCACCAATCATTCCACTGCCAGTTCTAGGTAAGAACGAGGTTGGTAATTTCAATATAACGAACTCTAGATCCTAGGAGATCCAACAATGTCATCTTCTTCATCACTTTCACGGCTTATAACTTGCTATCTAATCAGCTTCTTGTCTTTGAAAAATCGGTACGTGCTCTTCGTCTCTCTTGAATCATCTGGGGTGGTATCACTTGGCCTCTCTGACGCTGCCAGTCCACGTCACAGTCCGCTTCTCTGATTCCATCGTCGTTGTTTGTGTTGCTAACCTTATGTCCAGTTGTTGGTTACTTTCCAGTTGGTTCGCTTGTAGCTTCGGATGTATCTTCTATGGCTCCTCGACAGCGAAAGCACCTTTGGATTTTGAGCAACGCTACACTTCACTTCTAGATACTTTGATGTATTTTACATGTATCGTGTTTCACTACCTCACATTGTATTGAAGTTTCCCCGATCTTAAACTGGAACCACCGTGAACGCGACACACGGCTCCGATTCCAACGAACCAATATACACAAAATAAAATAAAGAGATGCTTAGATCATCTAAGTATGTAACTGATTTCATTATGATATCCAAATGAACAAAAGAGTAGAGAAATGCACTACAAGAAATATGCATATTGTCAGCACGAAAAAATGCTATAATATGTTATTGATAGCATTTTCATGAAGGCTATGACATCTCAAGCTATCGTAGGTTTGACATGTATAATAGCGTTTTTCCGGAATGTTATAATATGTGTTTTTACAATAGCAATATCTATATGCTATAATTGGATCTATCTATAATAGCTTTCCGTAGCCGAACCAAACCAAACCGTATTTAATTATTATTAATATTATATATATATATATATTGTGCGTATCAATTGAATTTATATAAAAATTTATATTTGAAATGATTTTATTAATAAACCGAAATATTTTTACACAAAGTCATTAACAAAACTATCTAAGTTAACATTAAATTAGATCTTCCCTTCCTTGCTTTCTCTCCTCTTTTTGCTCTTTTCTTCTTCCTTTTTCTTCTTCATCATGATCTTTGATGATGCCTAGAAGGAGTAAGACGTCAATGGTTTCCCACATTTATCAACAGCCTGCATAAAAGAGTATACGAAAGGAAAATAATAAGATGTAGGAGAATTATAAGATAAGAGTACAGTTTACACTTACGATTTACTTTTTGTTTTCATCTTGGTACCTGTAAAAGCCAAAAAACTCGAGATGAGATGTTTCAAATGTAGGTACCTTACATATATCAAGAATATGTCTCTAACTGTCGTAGAAAGTAATCCTCATGTACATTAAACTCGCGAGAGCAAGGTGATGCTACCAACCATTGTAGCTCCAATCGCAACAAATGCCACCTGTTACGGACAATAAGTTGCAGTCAAGTTTTATAAAAGATCAGATTTATAAATTACAACATCTTTGAATTCATATCAGCAAGCACAGTGACAATTGAGAAATATTTTGACATAGAAGAAAGAAGATAATGAATGAGTGACTTATACGAGATGACCCACCTTTCCAAATTCCGCTGTTGATATAATTAGGACAGTCCGTTTATTCTCAGTAAACACACTACAGTACTTGCTATTGAGTGTAATAAGATAAACCTAAAACGCCAGGCAAGAAAACAAAATTACAGAGAGAGAGGAGGAGGAGGAAGAGAGAAAATCACAGAGGAGCTAGTGATTTTTGTTCAAAAGAAGAGAGAAAAAACTAATATAGAAAAAGGGTCCCGCCTAAAATAAGAATATCGGGGACAAAATTTTGGTCCAAATTTTTACTAAGTATTTAGCGGACATAATAAAAATGAAGGTCCAAAACCTATTTTTCGTTTCCCGCTTAGTGAAAATACAACTTAGCGTTAATATAATGCTATCGTATAGGATCAAAATTAAAAACTCATCTATAATAGCAGTTTGAGAAATCGTGTTATCGTAATGTGCTATCATTGTCCATATTTTTTGTAGTGATGATACCAAATGCAATGTTTGAGTGGCGAGAGTGGTGTAAACGTTCCCGTAGATAGTGGTGAGACTCACATCAAATTCTGGTGATTTTAGATCCACGAATATGGTTGTTGCCTTATTTTTTTGTCATGAGCGCTATTGTGTTATCTACATACCATCATTATAGTGAGATAACAAACAGACAAAAAAATCATGCGAGCACTATTCATTAAGAAGTAAGTGATTTCAATACAAAACTCATGGATCCATCTCAGATCTTCAAATCCCCAGAAACACATATATTGAATCAGTAAACTCTAAGGAGAGGAAGAGCACATATATCATTGATTGAGGCTTTACAAAGTAATCGGAATTGAATCCAACAAAAAATGAAAGGTTGATGAAATGCCGATTCCAGGATCAATATCGATGATAATCGTCTTCCATCGTAGCCATCATAGTGAGCACTGAAAAGACGAGAGTTTTTAAGGGACCCAAATCGCAAAGCTGCTTCCTTTATTTGTTAATCATCGTAAATTAATCTTTTTGATTATATAGATGTGTATATTTTTATAATAATTGTTTTTTGTATTTATCACCAAAGTTATGATGGAAAACCAAACGCCATATATTGATATTTTTGTCCTAGAAAGAAGGGTTTTTTTTTTCTTTTGTCTGCCAAATTTTATTTTATTATATCAAAGTTACAACATTTAAATCAGACACGACTACAATATGTAAATTATTACACAAGCAGCTATGTGCGCCATATGCTGAAAAATGTATAAAGAAATAAGATTCACGATGCGTCCTGGTCGAGAACGCTTTATTCGCTAACGAATACATATATTCGTAGTATTTCTTCTGATACCTTCTTGCTCCAACACGATTTTTTGCCTTTCTTTTTCTTGAGGCTTTTCTTTAATCGTATTAGTAAAACCCATTACACCTGGTACTAGCCATGAAAATACGATCATCTGATATCAATTAGTCCATATCAGTGTCTTTGTAAATATTGTAGACTTCAACCTAACTTCGATATAATTTGTTAGCCACATCTTCTCCAAAAAATCATTGAGTCCAATTCTCCTTCCAGATATTATTTTCAGAATAAATGCCGTTAAAAGAAGGTTCTGGACCGCCTCTGTCATGTCTCATGGCCATGGTGGCTTTAAGCCTCGACTTGTTGTTCCAAAAATCTGTGATTTTTCTATTATTTTTCCGGAAAAAGAAAGCCATTGTGCTTTGAAAGCACCGTAAAAACACTGACAAGAGAAAATTTGATGAACCAATCTTCTAATGTCAGGAAAAAAAACACTCCAGCAGGGAGAGACATAAAACGCCATATACCCAAGGCGAAATCCATATTTTCCTTGAAACTGTCATTGGCCATAATGAAAGAAACACCATAACAGATGCAGCCTTCCAACGTGATTGTGAAATGGAGAAACTCCCCAATTGTTTGATGATGGCAAACAATGATTCGTCTCATCTCTTTAAATTGAATTGATTTGGATTAGAATTTGACAATAGATAGAGAAGGAGAATGACAAGTATGTAGAAGAACAGTATGAAAGCTTTTTTAAATAAATGGCCCATGAATTGAATTGATATATCTGATTCAAACGCTATTTTCCTTCAAATTCGATGAGACATTTGGATATGTATGAGAAAAAATAAATTGCAGAAAAAGAAAACACAAGAAATACGGCCGACGCCGGAATCGACGTCGGGTGGCGAGATTGCATAAAATTACAGAGATGGAGTCGCTTACACAATCGCTTGAGAGAGAAGGGACACGAACGATCTCTAATTTTGAAAGAAGGTTTTTTAAACAGACAAAAATAAAAGAAAGAAACTTGCCACATAAAATTAAAAATAGATATTGACGTGGACACTTTGAAAATGGAAAGAATTTCTCTCACATTATATATGATTTGATTCCTTCTTCGTGAAAACAATTTCTTCTCCTTAACGAGTAATATAAACTTAAAAATAAGCTCCAAACTATTTGGGTTCACTATAAAAAATAATTTGTTCGATGAATATATTATATATAAATATATATTTAGATAATTTTGCTTTTTTAGAACATTAAACTATGAATACAAAATTTATAATATATTGATAATTCTATTTCATTAGCATTTTTTTAAATGGACTAATTTATCTGATGGTATAATCCTCAGCAATATTTGGATAGATTGGATGAAAATAAATATTTTCATTATCTACTTTTGAAATTTAAATTTGTAGTCTTTATTTAGCCGATATTAAATTTAGGCTTGTCATAACATTGTACATAATGAACTTAGTCGTACTAATCTAAATCGGACAACTTCTAATTGCGATTTTTTTTATCCATAATATCATATTGAATAATACAAATCTGGACAGAGCACTTTAAACATGTACAATGGATGCTTGTAACCTAATGATTAGTATTAACAATATCTTGTTATACCATCTAGATTTAAATCTAATCAAATATGTCTTCGAATAAAAAATCAAGAAGACATGATACAATTGCCCCTTAAGCTATTGTATAGGGCTCGAACTTCTTGATTTCTATAATATTTGTCAGTTGGTCATTGATGGGTCTTTGATGGGTATCGAACTTATTGTTTTCATTATTAGTCTTGAATAGCTTGATACTGCTAACGGCTTTTCCGTAACATGAAAAGCTCAGCTGGACGTTTTTAAACTAATTATGTTAGATTTAATATAAGATTCTCTTAAATTTTTGTAAGTTTTATATATGTGTGGAATCTTGGAGTTTGTTCAAAACAAAAAAAAAGATCTAAAACTATAGCATTTCTCGAATATTAAAGGATTAATCCCGTGATTATATTATTATATTTATAACGAACATATTAAATAAATTGGATCATGAAAAACAATAATTAATGACGAAAGGTTGAGGTTTAAATACTGGATTAAATTATTAATGCACCTAATAACAGTTTAGTAGCCTAGTAGGTTATGTCCAGTGTTCTAAAATACGCTATACGCTAGCTGGACGGTTGGCCACCGTACATCGTATAGATGTATATACGGACGTTTATGCGGAGTATATACGGTGAATATTTTCTTTAAATTATATATATATATATATCATATCATATATAATTTATATTGATTTATTAAATAAAATATGTATTTATAACTAATATAGTTTATGATTTTAGAAAAAAAAAAATTTAAAATATGAACAGTAAACATAAAAAATTGTAGATAAAAGATTGTATTTAAATTATAATAAGATTATATTTTTTTTTAAAACTAAATTGGTTGAAATTTCATAATTCTCCAATTAATACTACTAAAATAAAAGTTATTTCAAATAGTATGTTAATCAATGAAATTGTAATTTAAAAAAAATATATCATTTTTTTTTATTTTATATACTGTATAAAAGTGTTGATAAAAACGTATAAGTATCGTATATACGGCTGAATAAACTGTTTATACAGCTGTATATACGCTGTATAATTGATTGTATCATTTAAAATGTATTATCTTACCGTATAGACAAAAACAGTACAGTCCTTCACTGTATAGTGTATAGACGTCGTATATACGGCCGTATACGCTGTATTTTAGAACACTGGTTATGTCAGATGATAATATCTTCCATATAATTTCTAAAACCTTGTTCAAATAAACGTCCAAATATAAGTTATTTAGTTATGAATATTTTTTTTCCTGTCGACACATATATATATATATATATATATATATATATATATTAATGTTTTTATCAATGAACCTAACTTACTTTTATATATACATTTTTATACAACTTTTCTTTGTCAACTCAAATTGATCATATTATTTATTTCAAATGTAGCTATTGTAGAGGTCAAAAATGAGAGATACAACCTTCCTCGTATAACCCTAAATCAAGAATTAAATTAACAATTTCTTCTGACATTAAAATAAACATTATTACATTAATTAATCAAAGTAAGAATAAATCTTCGTAAATTTTAACTTTAAATTCCTTCCTCCGTCGAATCAGAACGCTCCCCCCTTTCTCTCTCTCTGTCTCGCGCTTTTCATATCAATCGGTTTCGATTTTTCTTGCAGCCGAATTTGCTTGCGATTTTGTCAGAATTTTTTCTCTTTTTTCTGATCTCATTCAACTTCAAAAAATTTCTCCTCGTCGGATTCTTCTTTCGATTTGAATTTTCTCCGCCCACGAGAGTTGAAATTCCGTTGTTGGGGGATTCACGGGTCTCCGGTCTTAGGGTTTTTCTTCTTTAGATCTAGAGGACAAAACGAAGATGAGCGTCGCGAAATCCCAGGTCTGGCAGCCATGCAAAAAGAAGCGATCTTGAAGGAGATATCAATAGAGATCTATAACTAGCATCGAGGAACGAATCTAGAAGAGATAGTAAGGAGATAATGGCTTCCCGAACATCATCTTCGCGATCGACTCCATCTCGATCGACGCCTTCTGGGTCTTCTTCAGGTAGTAGCAGCAGCACCCGAGTGGGTAAGTACGAGCTTGGGAAAACTTTGGGTGAAGGAACCTTCGCTAAGGTTAAGTTCGCGAGGAATGTTGAGAATGGAGAGAGTGTGGCCATTAAGGTTATCGATAAAGAGAAGGTTTTGAAAACCAAAATGATCGCTCAGGTATAGTATCAAGCTGCTGTCTTCCCTTTGGAATCAGGATTTAAGGAACCTGTTTTTAATTGTGTGTTTCTGTTTAGATCAAGCGTGAGATTTCGACAATGAAACTCATCAAGCACCCGAATGTGATCCGTATGTTTGAGGTTTTGATCTTACTTTATCCTTCCCTTCAACTCGTTGCTTGCATGTTTAGAATCTAAAAGTTTTTGTTTCTTCTAGATTTCTACATATAATCTGAGATTCGTTTCAAGTTAGGGAACATAAGTGGTCCCTGGCCAATCTCCTTTATAATAGTATTATTCTATCTATTCTTTTGGTAGTTATCGATTCTCTCTTCTTCTTCTTCAGGTGATGGCTAGCAAAACTAAGATCTATTTCGTTTTGGAATTTGTGACTGGTGGAGAGCTTTTCGATAAAATTGTAAGCTTTCTCTCAGTTTCATTGAAGATGTTTTTTTCTTGTGTATAAATGAGTTCACGAGTGAAGAAGTATAAGGACTTGATTCTATGAAATTGTCATATGTAATAGTCAAGCAGTGGGAGGTTGAAGGAAGATGAGGCGAGGAAGTACTTCCAACAGCTTATTAATGCGGTGGACTATTGTCATAGCAGAGGAGTTTATCACAGAGACCTTAAGGTTAGGAAGCTTATTTTGTGGTCTTGTGATTGAATCAAGAGTTATGGTTCAATGTGTTTAACCAAGTTGCCTCTTCTGGTTGCAGCCAGAAAATTTACTTTTGGATGCAAATGGTACTTTGAAAGTGTCTGATTTTGGATTGAGTGCTCTTCCTCAGCAAGTCCGGGTGAGCATCTATCATGTTATTTTGATGTAAATGTCATAGCATGATAATACAGCTACTATGGTCTCTAAGGATAAAGTTTTCCATAATCATCAGAGCTGATTTTTGTGACTTTTCTTCTTTAGGAGGATGGTTTACTTCACACAACATGTGGAACACCCAATTATGTTGCTCCGGAGGTAATATCTATTTCTAGTGTAAATTGACACCCAGGTGTCTTGAAGCTTGAAGTCTTTTATTCTTTTCTGGTCTCTATAGCCATCTATTTTTGTCTCTCTAGGTAATCAACAACAAAGGTTATGATGGAGCGAAGGCTGATTTGTGGTCTTGTGGTGTGATTCTCTTTGTCTTAATGGCTGGATATTTACCTTTCGAAGATTCCAACTTAACGTCATTATATAAAAAGGTGTTATGCTTTATTCTTCTTGGTGGTTTGCTTCTTTTTTTCTCTGATGCATATTCACTTTGAATGCTATGGGACAAAGGTTTCAAGTATGGGAGTCTCTGTCAGTTGTTTTTAGGACTCAAGAAGCATATAGTGTAATATGCCACCTGACTCTTATTTCTTCATGATTACAGATATTCAAAGCCGAATTTACCTGCCCTCCCTGGTTTTCTGCAAGTGCTAAAAAGCTAATTAAAAGAATTCTGGATCCCAAACCTGCAACGGTATATTTTCTTACCCTTTTATAGTGAAGTTGGTTTCTGTTGTTCTATGCTTTTTAGAAGTGGCAAGAAGAGGCAGAAGCTTCTGTTGGATTAAGTAGATTGAAGTCTTCACACTGTTTTTTTTATATTGGACAGAGGATTACATTTGCTGAAGTTATTGAAAATGAGTGGTTTAAGAAAGGGTATAAAGCACCAAAATTTGAAAATGCGAACGTCAGCCTTGATGATGTTGATGCTATTTTTGATGAATCAGGGGTAAGGTTTATGTTTTTATTTCGATTTATCGAATTTATATGAACTTTGTCTTGGATGATTGCTTAGCTTGTTTTTGTTGGTTAATAGGAGTCTAAAAACCTTGTCGTGGAGAGGCGAGCAGAAGGACTTAAAACACCAGTAACTATGAATGCGTTTGAGCTCATCTCAACATCCCAGGGTCTCAATCTCGGTTCACTTTTCGAAAAGCAAATGGTACAGATTTCTTATTATAAGTAGCCTTTTTCCCAAAAGTGTAGTGACCAATTTGTTTAGTCCCGTATTTTCGTTAGTGGAATTAGTCATTCTTAGTGATAAGCATCTTTTGATTTCAGGGGCTGGTTAAACGAAAAACTCAATTTACTTCCAAATGTCCGGCTAATGAGATAGTCACCAAAATTGAGGCCGCAGCAACACCGATGGGCTTTGATGTCAAGAAAAATAACTACAAGGTTGGAATCCAATTACATAATTCACTTTCAAGCTGTGAAAATTGTTTTTATTCGTTAGGTACTTGTGATTAATACCATTTATTGACTCATCCAGATGAAGCTTCTAGGAGAGAAGTCAGGCCGCAAGGGTCAGTTAGCAGTCACAACTGAGGTTAGTGACCAGTAACTGAAAACCCTTTTATATGTGGTCTGAATCTTAATTTGACATGGTTGTACTTTTCAGGTTTTTCAAGTTGCTCCATCGCTTTATATGGTTGAAATGCGAAAATCAGGGGGTGACACCTTGGAATTCCACAAGGTATGCTCTTAATCTCGTGGGTTTTTGTTCTGGACAACTTGATAATCTTATGTCTTTTGTTTCCTCGTTTTAGTTTTACAAGAACCTCACCACGGGTCTTAAGGACATTGTTTGGAAAACAATTGACGAAGAGAAAGAGGAAGGAACCGAAGGTAAAGCATCTTCATTGAGTATATCTGTTAGATAAAGCCTAGAAAGTAGAAGACACTAACGAAGAGATGAAACAACAACATAAATCATGTTTTGTTTCTTTTTAGTTTCAGGTGGTACCAATGGTGCCGTGGTTGCTTCTTGATACCTGGACAATTGTGAAACAGTTTGCGTATGCTTTTAATATAGATTTTGCGAGTGGTTTTGAAGTTATACAAAAAGGTGGAGCAAAGCTGAAAGTTTGAAACTATATATATATAGATTGGGGGATTTTGATCTTATTTTAAAATCTTTGATTGCATGGAATATTGTGAATAACATATGCGTGTGCGAGTGTCTTAGCTTGAATCCGATATAAATCGGAAAGTAAAAGCTCTTCCACATATTTGAATGTTTTAAGAATCTTTTTCATCATTTCTACAAGGTTTCACTTTTGACAGTGAGATTCGATAATTGCAGTACAGTGAGATTACTCTTTCATCTCTACTACTTTGAAATCGATAATACCTTTACAAACAATGTTATCTTCACCACCTACCAAGCAGAGGTCAAAAGAAACAATTTAGGAAATAATACGAGAACTGGTTAGTAGCTTTTTTCCCACTTGGGTTCGATTCCTGTTGAGAGGAGTGATAGTGGATTTAACAGTGTATGAGCTATGAGTCTGTACCTCCTAGTTATTCAAAAAAAAAAAAATAGTGAAATAGAATCATGAAAATAAGAAAAAAGAAAGGCAAAAAGCTTTACTTATGCAAGGTGAAGATATGCAAACTAATAAGATCGATAAATGTATTCATGCTTACCTAGAAACACAGAAATTTTAAGGAATCAGAAGTTTCACATAAATGATTTCAAGATTGAACAATATTGAACGGACAAGATCCATACCAGAACACTTGCAATATAACTAAACCTAATTGGTATTAGCTAGGTTAATGTGTAATAATTTAACCTTGGCTGGTTATGGCTGTACAGATTATGGCTGTTTAACCTAGCCCATGTTCCGTCATTTTCACTTGATCGTGAATGACTTCATGAGTCATGACTCCTCATTATCGTCCAGCACTCCCTTTACTTTATACCTTTTGGTGCTTTAGAAACACCAATCATATCAACAACTCGATGAGGAAAATAGACAAAACATAGAAATGTAAGCAACCATTGTCACTGTTTATAGCCCTACTTAGGTTGATGAAATTAGACTTTCCCAAATAGACTCAAAGAATTAAAAGAAAGATTCGTGTGTATATCAATGAGAAAAAATAGTAACAATTACTAGAATATCTACTCTCCGCTGCAAACCGAAGACATATCAAATGGTTGATCACTTGCACTACATTACATAGAGATTAGGTCAACAACCACCAATCTTGACTTTGAGTTTCAGAATTAATTGAAGCTTATATGAAGAGCAAATCCATATTCGAATCCAAAAGTATATAACAAGCATATAAATATATACTCTCGTGTGTGTATATGAGAGACGAAATAAAAGGGTTTAGGATTTTTAATAGAACTTTGTGACATCAGTGTCCCAGCACGCATCAGCAATACACCACATATAGATAACATAATTTATTCAGAAGTTACCGGACAAAGAGTGACGTACCCGGTACTTTGATAATACTAACTTAATTTGCCATTGATTCCCCTAGAAAACAGCTTCTTTATAATAAATCTCGAACTCTAGATAACCCTAAATAATAGATATGTGTTTGGAAACTTATCCAAAAATATAATATGACTGCTTCAAAAAGAGATTTTAAGCTGTCGACCAAAAAAGTAGGAGATTTTAAGCTCTGTATTGGAGACACTAGCCACTAGACAATCTGACAATAGGCTGGGATAGCGATCTAAGCTTAGATAGTAACCTAACTAATGTTTTATAGCTTTGGCACAAAAAAAAAAAAATCTATCTTTACACTCTTATCCGATATCAAACAAACAACAACAAAACATGAAGAATAATCTATCTTTACACTCTTATCCGATATCAAACAAACAACAACAAAACATGAAGAATATGGGTGAGTTAGCTGGAGGAGAAGGGTTGACCAAAAAACCAACTGGAGAGGAAGAATATTATGATATTTAAAAAAAAAAAGAATATTATGATATTTAGTTGGGAAAAATAAACAATACGTAATAATGCATGTGTTGACTTTACACATACAAAACTTATATTAGCTCCCCTTAGCTCACTTGTATTAAATGAGTTATTTTTAGGGAATTCGGCCATAAAAATCCTAAACTTTATAGGAATGGTCAAAACGGACAAAAAATTTGGTTTAACCAAAAAACACTAAACTTTTATTGACTTTAAGAATTTATTCAATAAGTTGTTGTTGCTGGCCAATTAATCCCATCGTTAAAATTTTAGACAAAAAAATAAACGTTCATTAAGTCAACGTTAAACCAAACGACGTCGTTTTGCTCTTAATCTGGTTTTAGTTGAAACGGCGTCGTTTTGAGTGTTTTATTTTCAAAAAACTGTATTTCACAAGGTTCGAACTCGCGACTTCAGACTTCGTCAATGAGGGTTATTGCAACTAAGCCAGTGACATTTATTTAAAGTGTGTAGAAATAAATTGTATTTAGTGACTGCTAACAGAGTTTTTATACAGACAAGATCAACAATTTCATTTTCGTCCTCTTCATCTCCATCTCTATCCTCGTCGTTTCTATCTCTCTCGTCATCTCCATCTTCGTCTGCTCAGTTCTCAACAAGGTATCTCCAAGTAGCTTCTCCATTTATTGAAGAAGAAACCCAAAACATAAAGAAATGACACATATGATTCCTTTCGATTTAGATGACCCCCCCTCCCCCAAAAAGGAGGAAACAAAGGATTTTAGGGTTTTTGAATGAAGATGAAAACCCCCAAATCGATTTGGTTTTCTGAGAAATTAGGGCTCTTAGTTTTTGATCTCTTTCCTTATTTGCTTTTTCTGTTATTTTGTTAGTGTTCGGATTCGAATACAATATACAAAATATATGTTCCACACACTATCAAAATTGTTTCTAGCTCAGTTGGAAAAGACCCTTCTATTCATTCGAAGTTCGCGAGTTCGAGTCCAGCTATATTCGTTTTTGAAAAAAAAAATTCCAAAACGAAAATGACTGCGAATAAAATAAGTTGTGTTTCATACAATCCCGATGAAGATTAATAGCACAGTAGTAGTGTACCTCCATAGCATGCTCCATTGCCCGGGTTCGATCCATGGGAGTAACAAAATTTTTATTTCCTAAATTTTATTTCCAAATTGACGTCACTTTACACTAACAGCAACAGTGAACGGAGACTAACGATCGTGTAAATCTTCTGTTAGAAAGCTAACGTTCCATACCATGATCGTTATCCTTGACGATGTGATTCCTCACTGACTCCATACACTTTTTCAGATTCGGCTTTGACACCACTTATAACGCTCCGACCGCCACTTTCTATGGGCCCCACACTCATTCTCTCGGCCCGTGGGCTATGTGAGATATAGATTTTATAGCTTTAGTTGCCTATAAATGGAGTTATTGTGTTTTAACCTCGGTTCAAAAATGCGCCGCCGAGGTCCATTTAGTCGCCGACGAGGCGCTCGGCGACTGCTCACCGCCGTGAGTTAGTTCAAATCGGCGCATAAAGCGAGATTTGAAAAAAATCTCAAGTTTTCTTTTATTCGAGTTAGAAATCAAGTGTTAGGTTATAAATCTATCATATTTGGGTAAAAACTACAAGAAAACGAGCTAAAAGATGTCAATCTTGAAGGAAAAAAGAAGAAGAATGATTCGAACTAATGGTATGTAGGGTTAAAGGGAGACCCAAACCATTAGACTATTTTATTGTTTTAGTTTAAACTCGTTTGTTTAATTTATATACTTATATATACATAAAATATGAAAAAATGTCCCACATAAATCCGTGATTTTTTCATAAGACGCTAAGCCCAACCCAACTGGACGTACATTGCCTAGCGAATTTCCGAACACATGTTATTACAATTATCAAATAATATTAATATATCGAATATTATCATATATTTGTGTTAGTGATCAGTTAAAGAGAATGTAGAATAAGAAGAGAAGGCTGTCCAAGCCTCGAGTGCCATATAGGCAGCATGCTTTTTATTTATGAGAAAGCAAAAAATCATGAATCTTGTTGGTTTGGCCACTCATACCGTCGTTCTTCACTGCTAATGATCAACGATGCCTCCGAGTTGAGATCCTTCGCCTGGAATTTGGAAGGAAAGAATTCCACAAAGAAATTATTATCATCACATAAACGATAAACCGAGATTAGTTTCTTTGTGATTTGCGGAACACATAAAACATTTTTGAGAGACAAAGATCTGGTCAAAAGAATTAGAGAAGTGGAACCTGTCTGAGTAATGGGCAGGTTTGCTCCATCTCCAACTAAAACCTTTTCACCATCATTGTATGGAGAGTGAGAGAGAGAGAGAGATTAGCCAGATCTGATGTGATGTGGTGAGATGCACCCGAGTCCATTAACCAAGACGGTGTTGCTGAAGGTGTCATAATAGAATTTATTTTAGTTTTTGAAAAGAATGTTAAATTATATTCAAACAAAAAAAACTGTTTTACATCATGAAAATTCATGTGTGTCTTAATAGCAAAATAAAGTATAGCTTAAGAAATGGTCTTTACGACCGGAGTTTGAACCAAAACCGCATGGCTGGTTTGTAGGCATGATCTCCTCTCAGTCTGATCGCAAATACTCTGTTTCAGATATTATTGTCAATGGTTCTTATAAGATGAGCCGCCGGTAATTCTTTCTCTCCATGAGCACGGTTGTTTCTTTCTCTCCATATGTGATACAAGGTTGCTTGGAACACCTATCAGAAGAGAAAAATCTTGAGTCTATCGAAAGTGGGTGTGTGAAGGAGTTCCACCAGTCTGTCCCACACGGTTTTGTATTCAGAGCCCATCATCTTCCTCGTTAAATTTGCCCATACATCCTCAGTATAAGAACAAGTGAAGGAAAAAATGGTCACGGGTTTCTGGATCCTTGAAAAATAAGCATTCACCAATGTGATTCTGATTCCACTTACGCATTCGATCCCCAGTCGCCAGTCTGTTTTGAATAACAACCAACCGAGGAATGAGTACTTAGGAGTGGCATGTTTGAACCAAATCCCGTTATGCCAGTTCTTGATCGGGTTCACTTCTATGATCAGATTCCAGGTCTCTCGTGTATTAAAGCGAGTCTTAAACGTACCAGCTTTCGCTTTCCAGAGATGTATATCAGGTTGATCGACGCTCTCATTTTTTACTCTCTCTATTTCATCCTCAATGAGATTCAGACCCTCAGATCTAAGCCGTATGCGTCTGTGATCTCGGTTAACTTATGCGACTGTTGTTGTAGCTTCTATTCCCAAATCTATGTACCTTCTCGAGCCTGTAATATCATATAATCTCCATGTACCAGTTATCAAACCAGAAGGATGATGATTCCCCATTTTTGATATCAATCTTGTGGAAGTCTTTGGCCATGTCTCTGAATTTTAATAGTTTTTTCTACATCCAAGAACTTTGACTAGTACATTTTACATTCCAGAATGTTTGCTTCCACAGAATAGTGGATTGGATCCACAGGCTCCATAACAATTTGTGACCAGAAACCAGTCGCCATATAAGCTTAAAACAACTCACCACATTACTCTCCTTAATCGATTCACTCCTAACCCACCCTCTGATTTCGGCGTGCAAACAATTTTCCATGATACTTTCGCCTTCTTTGTGTTTAGACTAGGTCCAGGCCACAAAAACGCAGAACAAATCTTATTTATCCTCCTTACGCAAGCATTTGGGAGCCGGAACGCCGAAATCCAGAATGTTATGATACCTGCAATGACAGATTTCAGGAGCTGTAACCTGCCTACATATGACAAGTGATGAGCACTCCACGATTGTATTCTATTCTTGATCTTGGCGATTAAAGGTGCATAGTCTGAAACTGTCATCCGCCAGATAAAGAGAGGTAGTCCAAGGTAGCGGACTGGGAGATTACCTTCTGTAAAAGGGAATTTCGAAGTTATACTTTGTATTTCCTCATATGTTATACCCGCCAGATAAAGAGTATACTTTTCAACCCTTATTTTTAGTCCCGAAAGGCCAGCGAAATCAGAAAACACAGCCATCATTTCCTCTATTAATCGCTTCTTCCCTTCAACAAAGACCATAAGGTCATCAGCAAAAAAAATATGGGTGATTTGAAGACTTTTACAATGAGGGTGATATCTGATTTTCCATTCTATAGCTGCCTAATTGTTCATAGAGGAGAGAATGTTCATACTGATCACAAAGAGATATGGTGAGAGAGAAGAGCCCTGTCGAATCCCCCTTGAACTGTTGAAATATCCTGCTAATTCTCCATTGATCTGGACTGAGAATGAAGCTGTAGAAATGCAGAGATTGATCCATTGAATAAATCGATCAGGAAACTGAAAAGCTGACAATGTATTTAGGAGGAAATCCCATTGTACAGATTCAAAAGCTTTGGATATATCAATCTTCATTGCACACCTCGATGAAATGTTATCCTTATGGTAGTATTTGACTAATTCAGTAGCCAAGAGTACATTCTCCACCAGTAGCCTGTTTTTAATAAACGTCGATTGGTTGCTTGTAACAAACTTCAGTAAGATGCTTTTGAGCCTATTTGCGATGATTTTTGAGACCACCTTGTATAAAAAATTGCAACATGATATATGCATATAGTCTTTCATCATAGTTGCCCCATCTTTCTTAGGGATAAGATCAAACACTGTTGAGTTTACACCTTTTGGGAGGAAGTTCTTTACGAAGAAAAACTTGATGGACACAACAAAATCAGCACCCAAAATAAGCCAGGCTGCCTTAAAGAATTCAACCGTAAATCCATCTGTCCCTAGAGTTTTATCCCTTGGCATTGCGAACATAATTTTCCTGATTTCATCTTCTACTTCCCTGATTAAGCTGTGTTTGTCATCTTTTGAACAACGGAACTGGATTAGGTTATGAATAGGTTCAACTGTTACTCCTCTGTAATCATCAGGCTTGTACTGCAGGAAAGTTTTGAAAAAAATTCTCTGCTTCGTCCTTAACTCACCTGTTTTGAGAATCTTCCCATCGGCTTTAACAATCTCTCGTATACTGTTTCGCATTTGTCGAACCTGAGCTGATCTGTGAAAGGTTTTATTATTTCCATCTCCAACATCAAGCCAATGGACTTTAGATTTCTGTTTGATAAAATCTTCCTCCAGCTTTGAAAGCTTATTCCAATGGTCATAAGCCATTTTTTCTAGCTTCTATAGAACTTTGATTTGGCATCGTCAATGTTGTAGATTGTCTGAGACACAAATCATCAAAGGCCACTTTTGTTCGCTTGGATAGATCTGTAAATCTATCTTTCCAAAGGCTTCTCAATAAAGGTTTCAAGTTCTTCAGCTTCTTTGAGAAGCGTGTAGGATTATGTGTGTTCATTGATGTAATTGTCAGGTTACAACCTAGCACATAATCAACTAGGATCTAGGTGATTTGCAGTTGAATCATAAACAGATCAGATTCATTACCTTATGATTGCAGCGGATTGATCAAAGGAATGAAGAGATCTGCAAGAGCTGATGATAACCAGCTCCTCCTAGGTATCCACACTCTTACAAGCTACTGGATCAGGCTGCTAGACCAAGTTGGAATCAACAGAGAGAGAGAGGACGGCTGGGTCTGTAAAAATCGCAGGAGAGCTGCCCTAGACTGCGCCCCTTCCTCTCATATATAAGCCCAAGTAATTAAACTAATGGCTTATTAGGCTTTTGGGCCCAAGACCCAAATCAGACAAAAACTGTATTTTGTCTGGCCCAATTCTCTGTACAAATACAGTAAATGCCTTGCATCTTACGGTATTATTTCCTTGTTAACTTTCCCGTTAGCTATGGTGTGTGACCCTTAGGGATCATACAATACTGGTAATAAGTCCTAAACTTATAGATCATGAGCGGGCTCTAGCAAGTCATCATGTTCACCCAGTATTTATGACTTATGTCTGATCTCGACACTTATCATACTTTCTAGAGATAGTACAGTAGATTTCAGGACATTCCCAACAATCTCCCACTTGTACTGGAATCCTACATTCCCTAATCCTTTTGTCTCAATATCTCGATCTGGCATAAGGCAAGATGCGTGTCATCCTTATATAGCCAGACCATGTTCATCGGACCAGATTTGATACTGACAATGCAAACGACTTGGGCAAGTCCGTTTGGGAGTGGCCACTCTCTTACCAGCTATCAAGTCTCCGATTGGCCTAGAGATATTACCTCCGTTAAACGGCAGGGACAAATCCCATCTTGTTCCATCACTATGAACTACACACTTTATAATACACCCAACCAAGGTCCTTATAGATCCCAGTTACGAAACAGCGTTAGACAATGATCAAAGTGCATCACTCCATGTGCAGCCATATGCATGCGAACTCAGGTCTAAGGACTATACTCTATAGTCGTATATGAGAACCTCTTATGACACAGATATTAATATCTTGTAGAGTTCTCATCAGCGGGCCATGTCCGGTCATATGCTCCCCTACATATACCTATGTGTCGACTTTGATGCCGCGCATCTATGACCCCTCGAAACTTGGTCATAAGTCTCAACACAATCTAGTCTCAAGTGGTTGTTGGTGTTCCAATTTCAACAACCTTCGACTATGGACACTATGATTTATGTCATTTCGTTAAATATGGGGTTTCAGGATCAAGTCTACTCATGTACTTCGATGGCCCATATATAATGACATGAATCATTTTGGAACGATTATTTATATCACAGTTAAAATAATCCAGAAATCATAAATTTAATAAACATAAAATATTATGTTTACATGAACCTTTCAAAACAACTAAATAAAGCCCTTTACAAACTCCCACTGAAATTAAGACTACATCTTAATTTCACTTATCCTACAGCTACAGTCCGCGACTCGTGCTTAGGCCTAAGGAGTGGCTTCGTTAATAGATTAGCAACGTTCTCATTCGTTGAAACTTGCTGATCTACTTAACACCTCTGTCATTTATCTCACGGAATAGGTTATACCTACCCTCAAGGTGTTTGGACCTCTGATGTGCAGCTAGCCTCATCTATGCTGGGTATCACATCAAGTTCAGTGATGAACTGTTCTTTCCAAACAACCTCTTTCGCCGCTTCCCAAGCTGCGAAATGTTCAGCTTAAGTCATGGAGTCAGCAACAGTGCCTTGCACCGCCAGACAGACACAAGATATAACCGGACTGTGACCGGAAATCATCTTTGTCTGTTGGTAACTTGCCTTTCAGACTCTACCGACTTGTAGCACCTCACTTTCTCCGTAAATCAAGAACTTATCCTAAGTATTTTCCAAATACTTGAGGATATTCATTACGTCTATCCAGTGATTCTTTGCTGGATTTGACTGGTCTTTACTTGTCTTGCTTAACATTAAAGCAACATCAAAACAAGTACGTGTCATGGCATACATGATAGATCCAATTGCCGATGCATATGGAATCTCATCCATGCATTCAAGCTCAGCAGTTATCGTAGGACACTGTTTCTTGCTTAACGTAATGCCATGTGACATTGGCATAAGACCCTTCTTGGAATGCTGAAAACGTGTAGGACTTTGTCAATATAAGAATCCTGACTTTGTCCTATCAGCTCTTTTGGATCTCTATCTTTAGATCCAAAATCCAAGAACTTACGTGGCTTTACCCATATCAATCATAAAACCAACTCCCAAGCCAGTCCTTTACCGACTGCAGCATTGGAACGTTATTTCCGAGAATCAGTATGTCATCGACATACACTATGAGAAATGCAACATCGCTCCCACTTATCTATTAGTAAACGCACAGTTCCATCTCGTTCCTGTTCAAGTCAAAACCTTGACTACTTCAACAGAACGAAGATTCCAACTCCGATATGTTTGCTTCTATCCATGAATGGATCGATGAAGCTAACTTACATACAGTATAATTTTTCGGAGTCCGGGCTCACTTTCGCTTCTGTGAATTTCGCAGGTTCGTCACTTTCAATGATCATCAGATCATGGCAACTAATCACGAGAAATCACTCTCGGATTAGTGACGGATTCATTCAGATCTGCGAACTTCAGGCTCTACAGGTGTAGATTCTACAGAAATCTGTAAATCCATCCGCTGCTCTCCCTCAACAGGTTGAGCAGCCTCCTGTATTTCTCGAATTTCTTCGAGTTATACTTTTACTCCCACTGTTCTTCATGGAAAGCAACTTTCCTTTTAGAAAACAGAATTCCGAACAACCTAACTTCGTTTTCGGAATGGACGTAAAAAGTAACAAGCCTTGGTTTCCCTAGGACAACCAGCGAAGTAGCTCAACTACAAATACTCAGTAAAGACGAATTTGGATCATTTCGAGTCCACATTTATGTGGTGTCTTTCAACTGATATTGGTGGAACTATTTCAGCGTAAACTTAGATATTTCTAGAGCGTTATTCTTAAAGAATATCATGGAAGATTCGTGTGACTCATCTTTAATCATTTCTAATAAGATCTGATTCTTTCTCACAGAAACACCTCAAGGTTTTCAGGAGAAATGAGCTGTGAAACGACTTCACACTCATTCAGATGATCACACCATCAATGACTTAAGTATTCTCACTCGTGATCTAATCCAGAGTCTCAATACTTCTGTCACTCAGATTCTATACCTCATTCTGGAACTCTTTCGACCATTTCAAAGAATTCGGACTCGTGTCTCATCAAATGAACACAGTCATACTCACTGAAGTAATCAGTAAATATAATGAAGTACATGAAATTTTCTCTGGCATTACTGCTCATCGGGCCACATACATGAGTATGTTCAAGGTCCAATAAGCCTTTGGGCCTTTCTCTAGCTCGGCTAAGATGGGCCCTTTGTCTTTTGGTCCAGTAAGCAGAATTCAAGTCTCATAAGATATCCGATCAAATGAGCCCAAAAGTCCATAACTATGGGATTTCTGAATCCGACTCACTCTATGTGACCAAAACATTTACGCCAAGAAAAATCAGGTTTAATTCATCAGATTTAAACCAATTCGGTATTTATGTTACTTTTAGGCACTTTTGGTTTAAGATATAAAACCCATTCCTTGAATAGGGTGCTACAATCAATATTTCATTGAGATCAAAAGAACAAAACATGTCTTTTATCAAAATGAAAAACATTCAAATTCTTACAAGAAAATGAAAGACAACTCTGCTTAAAGCAGGTACATTGTAGCAATTACTTAATACAAAACCAAGCCTTAAAGGCATCTACGAGTGAAATGTTAGATTTTATATGTGTGTTCATGGTTCAATTAACAGATTGCAACCTAGCACATATAACTCAGATCTAGGTTCTTGACAAATGAATCATAAACCAAACCTGATCATTACCTTTCAGTTTGCAGCGGATTGACGGATGGTAATGATGAGATCAGCTAGAACAGATCAGATGCCTGTTCCTCCTTCAGTATCCACACTCTTACAAGCCGGGATGGTTGCTAGACCAAAGCAATGGATTGATCAGAGAGAGAAGAGAGACGGCTCACGTTTTAGGTCGCAGACTGTTAGAGTCGAAATTATGAGACAACTCAAATAAATATCGACTCTGTCATAAACCTAAACCGATGTCTCGGTTTCGCAACTGTGTCGACCGACACATACACTTCTGTCGATCGACACAAGTCATTTGTCTCGATATGGGCCCAAGTGATTAAACTAACGGCCCAACTCTCTGCACAAATATAGTAAATGCCTTGCATCTTACCGTATTCATTCCATGTTAACTTTCCCGTTAGCTATGGTGTGTGACCCTTTGGGATCATACAATACTGGTAATAAGTGCTAAACTTATAGATCAAGAGCGGACTCTAGCAAGTCATCATGATCACCCAGTATTTATGACTTATGTCTGATCTCGACATTTATCATACTTTCTAGAGATAGTACGGTAGATTTCAGGACATTCCCAACATGAAAACCCTACGGCTGAGGCAGCATCCATAGCTCCTTCCAGACATGCAGTTCCACTTGCCCTTCCTTCAACGTTCTACTGTTGCTTAGGCTCTGCATATTATAACAAATATCAGTGCCACAACCAGTATCCAATACCTATAAGGTAGAACTTGAAGTAATAACATGAATACCTGAGGAAGTAGTCTCATACATCAACTTCAACTCCTCATAATCTTCCATGAATTTAATGCAATCTCTCTTCCAATGCCCAGTCTCTTTACAGTAGCAGCACTTACCAACGTAAGATGTATCTGACTCGGGCTCAGAAGACACACGCTTGCCATGATTCAAAATCTGGACAACTTTGTCTTCACCCTTGTCAGCATTAGGTTTAGTAAACCTACCCTTCTCCATTATGAGATTATACAGGGTACTCTTCACGTTTGGCTCAACTGTCTTGAGCATATCATGCAGTTCAGTCAGCGTCTTCGTTAAGCCTTTCTTGATATAGTTCCTTTTGAACTTATCATAGCTTGACGGCAGTGACTGCAGAATGATCTCAGTTGCCAATTCTTGGCTAACTGGATAATCCAGTTTCCTCAGGTTATCAATGTAACCCATCATTTTACTGACATGAGGACTCACTGGATGATCATTTGGTAGCTTGCAGCTAGTGAGAGACTTAACCAACTGGTATCTCTCCACTCTTACCTGCTCCTGAAATTTCAATTTCAGGCTGCTGATCATCTCTATTGGCGACTCCATGTTCTCATATTGCTTCAGCAAATCTGAGTCCATGGTAGCCAATATCAGACCACGCACATCTACCGCATCATTATAATGCTTATTCCAAGCATCATATACTGCATGAGAGGCATTGGACCCGATCCTCTCGGGGAGAGCTCTTTTAAGGACATAGTCCTTTCTCTCCTGCCTGAGGACTAGCCTCAGGTTCCGCGACCAAGTCAAGAAATTTGATCCGTTCAGTTTGTCCATCTCAAGGACAGACCGGATCGAGAAAGTGTTTTGATTGTTTGTGCTAGTCATAACTGAAATTTAGAGATAAATAGAGTTTTAGTTATTCAGTTCATAAAAGAGTAATCTTAATAACTTATAGGAAAACTCGCATTGCATTCAAAATTTCTTTGTTTAACCTCATAAGAATGCAATGATTCCGAGACCCATGTTCAGCTAAATCCAAAGTGGGCCACTGGCCGTCACCCAGAAGTAGCTTTACTTGGTAAGCATACACACAGCTAGTTATATCCAATAACTCTCGGTTGTGAATTGGGCCCAAGGCCCAATACACCAGATGTCTCAAGGCCCGGGACTCCCGATGGCCCAGTCAAGGAAACCAATCTCTTACAGCCAAATAATCACTAAAGTCTGGGACTCCTAATGAAATCAGTGACTATATACTACTTTACTTACGCAAAAACAGACACCTCACACTGTAAGCCATATCTGTAATTGAATAAGCGTTAAGTAGCTGACAAGATTGGGCAAGACATCCAAGCTTGATATTGTTTTTGAGGATTTTAGGTTTCAATAGATTTCCTCCCAAAAATAGAAGATTACTATTTTGGGAAACTTTCCATTTCAGGTAACTTACTAAATATGGAAACTTTCTATTTAGGGAAACCTACTATTTTTAGAAACTTTCTAAATCGGGAAACATTCTTATTTTATAAACTTTCTAAATTTGGAAACTTACTATTTCCAAAAATTTCCTAACATGTCAAAATTAGAAACTTCTAATATTAGAAGCTTTCTAATTTAATGTTTTATTAAAGTTTTTGGATGGGTCACAAATTATAGGCCCAATTCTTGGCCCAAGACCACAGAATTCCAATTGGCCCAATAATTTGACATAACCGAGTCGGTTCATTAATTCTGGTCCAAGACCAAATTAACTACTTAATCCAACTGGTTATTTACTAAACCAGACCAGCTCTAAATTATTTGGTCCAACCAAATCAAACTTAGACCAGCCTTCGGTTTAGGTTAAAATTCAATTTTTTTTAAATTTAAATCAGGTTTAACCAGAAATTAAATAATACCAATTGTATTAAATAATTTCCAGCAAACCGCGATTTGGGTTAACCGCTTGAACCATAATTATTCAATAATTGCTTTTTCAACAAAAACGATCATGTCCTTCTTATGAAGACAAAAACCATTCTTAAACATTAACGATTCTACAAATCGTTTGTTATGATAAAGCAAAGTCAACATGTGATGATTATTCAAACGATTTGATATTCACTTAAAGACAAAATCATGATCCTTAAACATTAACAATTCAAATCGTTTCTTTATAATAAAGCAAAGTCAAACTTTCGATTATGACATTCACTAAAGACAAAAACGATTATGAACTTTTCCAATTCAACAATCGATTCATTCAATCACTTAAAGACAAAACCGACTTTGAACATTAACAAAGTACAAATCGTTTCATGCAATCATAATTCAATAATTGAATTTGACCTTTCCAAATCGTTTCATTACATACACATAAAGTCAACAAGCGATTTTACTCAAAATCGTTTCTTAATTATGAAACGATTGTGATTCAAACGATTTGTCTATTCTAGGTTTTCAAAGTTTCAATCAATTTTACTCATTAAAATCGATTCATCAAACTAATAAACAACCTAGTATAATCCAAAAAGCAAAAACCTAACGACATGGCTCTGATACCACTGTAGGATTATGTGTGTTCATTGATGTAATTGTCAGGTTACAACCTAGCACATAATCAACTAGGATCTAGGTGATTTGCAGTTGAATCATAAACAGATCATATTCATTACCTTATGATTGCAGCGGATTGATCAAAGGAATGAAGAGATCTGCAAGAGCTGATGATAACCAGCTCCTCCTAGGTATCCACACTCTTACAAGCTACTGGATCAGGCTGCTAGACCAAGTTGGAATCAACAGAGAGAGAGAGGACGGCTGGGTCTGTAAAAATCGCAGGAGAGCTGCCCTAGACTGCGCCCCTTCCTCTCATATATAAGCCCAAGTAATTAAACTAATGGCTTATTAGGCTTTTGGGCCCAAGACCCAAATCAGACAAAAACTGTATTTTGTCTGGCCCAATTCTCTGTACAAATACAGTAAATGCCTTGCATCTTACGGTATTATTTCCTTGTTAACTTTCCCGTTAGCTATGGTGTGTGACCCTTAGGGATCATACAATACTGGTAATAAGTCCTAAACTTATAGATCATGAGCGGGCTCTAGCAAGTCATCATGTTCACCCAGTATTTATGACTTATGTCTGATCTCGACACTTATCATACTTTCTAGAGATAGTACAGTAGATTTCAGGACATTCCCAACAAAGTGGTATATTGCCGACGTTGAAATAAACAAATTCTTTGTCCCCTGCCAATAATCTGCGATTGTTGACATGAAGTTGGGGGAGTTGAGCAGTAATGTTCATAAATCTAAACTGACTTCTTTTTGGCGCCACCAAAGATTCAAACGATAACCGGCATATCAAGTGATCCGAGCACCCTCCAGCCTTGAAAACACAGTAAGAACTCGGATATAATTCAATTAATTTTTCATTAACCAGCAACCTATCCAGCTTCTTACAAATCAACCCTTCCGATCTTTTATTACCCCAAGTTTATTTCGGACCATGGTATCCTAAATCCACCAGCGAGCATTGTTGAATCAAATTTTAAAAATCATCCATTTCAGGATGGTATGAGGGATTAGTTTCATAGTTTGAGTGGTCACAGATATCCATAACCTCAATGTAATCACCATAGATCATCCACGGCTTGTCGCGAAATAGTTGCGATTTGCTATGATCATTTATATCTTCCCATAATCTTCTTCTTTCTTCCATAAAATTTGATGCATAGACAAAAGAGCAAAAGAATTCCTCCTCTCTCCCTGGAAACAAAACCGAGAAAGTGATCATCTGATCACTCTTAAAAACATGAGTTAGTCTAACATTCTCCTTCCACACCACCCATAAGAGTCCAAGTCGATGATGTTCATAGTTGGAGATAAAAGACCAATTTGGAAAAATAGATGAGCTAATTTGCAATGCTATACTTTCCTTGACGCGAGTCTCAAGTAAGCATCCAAATTCCAGAGAGCCATTTTATATCGATTGCCTTATGATGGAATGTTTTGATTGTTTGTTTGTTCGATTGTTTCATTTATTGTTTTTTTTTTTTTTTTTTTTTTGCGTTGGCCTCTCTTGTTCACAACATTAAGAGGATTAGTGTTTTGAACATTTGAGTCCTTCACTTTCTTCTGATTTTTCTTGAAGATCTAGGTAGAGTAGTGCGACTTTCCTTCTCTACTTGATGCTCCGATTTATCCTGCATTTTAATTCCATCTTCCTCCTGTTGATTCATTTCACTCTCTTCTAATTCATCGTTATATCCCACCTCAATGTCTATTACCTCCTTATTATCAACGTCATTCTCCTTGTCTTCTACTTCTAAGAGTGACAACTGAGAAGGCGAGATGATCGAATCCTCCTTGTGAACTTTGGTAGCAACTACGAGAATTCTTAGTTGGTGAAATCCAAACCTATATTTCCACAAGACGATTCTCAGCTGAGTTATCACCTGAGACTTCCACGTTATTATATTCCACACCATTCATGTCCGACCGATAGATTGATTTTCCCATTGACTGAGTTTTATTACTCTGTTCGGAAACAATTTCTTTTTCCCCTATTGCATTTTCTGCATTGAAGATAAAAGCCTCTTTTCATCTTTCTTTCGATGTTTGATGAGCAAGCTTTTCCAAGGTGTCTCCATTTTGAAATATAGAACACATGTACGGTAACTATGGGTAAGAGAACTCCACCAACACATCAATTCCTCGCTTCGATTTAACTATGAATTTCTTTGGTAGGTCTTTCGTTAAGTCGGCCTCAACAGAAATCTTAGCTTCATCGAAACTCTTGCGAAGTTCAGTATCCGAATGTAGCCTCTTAGGAGTACCCACTGCTTTAGCAAGAAACCCCAAACCTTTGCGGTGAAATAGCTTATGCGGAACTCCCTTCATGTGCACCCACATAGGTATTAACCACATTTCAGGATGTGTTTCCTCTACAATCGGAGACCACTTCTTTACCACCATTGGTACATTTGCTATTTTTTTCCACACTCCGGCGTAGGACACGATTTCGTGTTGCTTCATCCTTGATTCTGAATTTCACTGTAACATCATCAACTTCATATGCATCAACCTTGATTGTTTTATCCCCAAAAGACATGATCTTATTCACAATGACATGAATCCAGCCAATATGAGGTGCTTTAGACAGAAACTTTTCCACTATAAAATCCTCCCAAAGAGGGACCACATCATCCATAATCTCATCCGGTATTGAGACCATCAAAGACCCCTTTTCTACTTTAAAATTGAACTCATGATCAGAGATCATAGAGTTTCCCTGCACGCACCACATATGACCACGGCTTTTTTGGTGGCAGATTGCCGTCACAGATTGTAAGAGATCCTCCGTAATCACTGGAACTGTAGTCACCGGAGGAACCATGGCAGAGCTCGCCGGCGGACTAGCCTCCCACATTCTTGTTGAGTGCAGCGAACAAAGGCGCTTTGAAAGCCCTAGCAAATCGCCAAAATATCGCTCCAGCCATGTCAGCAGAGAGAGCGTCCAAAACTTAAATCCATCATAGCATTTCATGCTTGTGGTTTCCACTGCGAGTCAGTATGGGAAGCAGAAACCGAGGCGAGATTGACGAAACGAAACATGGGACATCGTTGAGCGCTATACTTTTTGGTACCACAAGCCTGACATTTACTGAGATACAGTCTAAAACCTCGATAACTAGTCTTGTTTGAGACATTGTTGTTGGTGTGATTTCATGCAGATTGATTAGATGATGATCTCCAATTTCGAGGCTTATTCTGAACATAAGGAGCATAGGCGGGATGAGACACAAATGACTGAACCACATTTTGTAGAGCTAGCTCATGGTTGAGGAGATTTTCATTAAGTACAACAAAGCTGATTGGGTCGTCACGGTTCTGAACAACATCAATGACTGCAGCATAGTCATTTGTGAGACTGTCAAGGATCGTACCAGTTAGATCCTCCTGATATATTGGGCTGCCGAGAAGGGACATAGCATCTGTTTTGTTTTTGATTAGCCGCATGTACTCATCAATCGAGTGAGTACTTTTCACGCAAAGTTTCAATTTTTGCTTGAGTTGCTTGATGTGGCCCCTTGTTGGTTTTGCATAGGAAGCGTCAAGTGTGTTCTCTACTCCAACAGAGGTGGTAAATCTGGTGATCAATGCATGTAACGGAGGGTCGATGGCGCCGATCAAGGAGCTGTAGATCAGCGAGTCTTGTCGAATCTAGTGAGCCAGGATTGGATTTGGAACATCATGATTGTTCACACATACGATAATGGAGAGTGGTGTGTGTTGTCGATGAAATTGAGAAGGTCATGACCTTTGAGAAAGGCTTTGATCTGCATACTCCATGTGAGTTGATTGATCGATGAGAGCTTGGTGATATGGGTCATATTCACCATTAAAAGTGGATGCTCTAAATCGTAAAAAAAATTGATGGCAACATCATCAGTTGTTGTTGCTGCCATGGTGAGAATAAATAAACTTGATGCTTTAAAAAATTTGAAATTGATTACCATAGTCCTATAAAATTAGGAGTGCTGATACCATATATGAAATATGAAAGTGAATGTGTTTTCTTATTTTAAATTGAGTACATACGATCCTATATATATACAAAGAGTCGAATGATATTTTTTGATGCTAGATACTCGGGATTACAATTAGTATTCTTCAATATACACTCAATTGTACAAATGATTCTATCTTATCTCCTATATTTGGGTATATATCTAAACACAGTGTTATGAGAACAATTCGATTTCCTTCTAGCTAATTCGGAGTTATTGATTGATATATAATACATTTTTCTGATGTTAATAAGCTGAACAACTTAGTTTATTAACAAGCCAAAGGGGCTATATATACATACACAATAGTCGGTTTAGGGTAAAGACTAAACCTAAGCAAATAAGGAAATTACATTTGTTCGTAATTACATAGTATATCCCTATACTCCCCCTCAAGTTGGAGCATGAATGTTTCGAATGTCCAACTTTCAAAGAAGATGTTCAAATTTCTTACGACCGAGAGCTTTAGTGAGAATGTCGGCAGGCTGGTCTTGAGTAGAGATGTAGAGTGGTTTTATCAAACCATCATGAATAACATCACATACGAAGTGACAATCAATCTCAATGTATTTTGTATGCTGATGAAGAACTAGATTAGCAGAGAGCGGATTTTCTATCATAGTAAAGCGGAATATAAGATGTGGAAACCGCAAAGAACCTCACTAGTTGACACAACTACTTAGTGTCATTGGTTGCATCAGCTCCGCTGAAGAATGAGATACAATTGGCTGCTTGCGTGTCTTCCAAGAGATGACTGAACCACCCAGAAAAATGCATAACCGGTAAGACTTCGACGAGTAATATTACAGGCAGCCTAATCCGAATCACTATAACCAGTTAGAGACACATCGACACTAGATGAGAGAAAAATTCCATGACCCGGAGTGCCTTTCAAATAACGAACAACACGTAATGCCGCTTACCAATGAGATTTGCGTGGACACTGCATGAATTGGGACAAGATATGAACCGCATAGGACAGCTCTGAACGTGTGATATTCAAGTAATTAAAACGACCGACAAGACTCCGATATGCTCCGGTTTCCCACAGTAGGCGTCTTGGGCCCGATAAAGATGATGGTTTTGCTCAAGAGGAATGATTGCAGGACGAGAACCAACAAAACCACACTCATTGATGATATCTAAAGAGTATTTCCGCTGACAAAGAAAGATACAATTTTCTTGACGAGCTATCTCAATGCCCAAGAAATATCTCAATTTTCCCAAGTCCTTCATGTGAAAGAAACCTCATCATTAGCACCAATGACCAGATCATCAACATACACCAAAATATAGAGCTCGGCGGATCCCCGTATGAAAGAAAACAAGAAGTAGTCGGAAACCGAGTGATGAAATCCATACTCGACAAGTCCATTCTGAAAAGTGGAAAACCAACATCGAGGAGCTTGACCAAGACCGTAAAGAGATTTCTGTAAGTGGCAGACTTTTCCTGGCATAGAGTTAGCAAAACCTGGTGGTGGTCTCATATAAACCTCTTCCTCGAGTGTCCCATGGAGGAAGGCATTATGGACGTCCATTTGATGGAGTTCTCATCCCTTGGCAGCTGCAACTTTGAAGAAACAACGTATAGTGGTCATATTCGAAACATGAGCAAATGTTTTGGTAAAATCAGAGCCTTTAACTTGAAGATTTCCGAGGCAAACCAAGCGAGCTTTATGACGGGCGATAGTACCGTCTTGAATAAAATTCAATCGAAATACCCATTTACTACCAATGGCCTTCTTACCTGGGGGTAAATCAGTAAGCTCCTTTGTTTGATTATCTTCCAACGCAGAAATTTCAGCAGACATTGCCTCTCTCCACTCCTTATATGTCATTGCATCATGAAAGCCACGAGGTTTGTATCCTTCTGTCAAACGTGTAAGAAAAACACGGAAAGACTGCGAAAACCGATCCCATGAGAGATAGTAAGTTAAGAGGATAAAGAGTACCTGGCGGACCGGAAGGAGGATCTGATTGGAGAGGAGATGGGGGTATCGAGTGTGATGTGATCTGAGAGTCAGCAGCTTTCACACAATTCAAAACATATGGCTAAAGCAAAACTGATTTCTTTTTAACACGACGACCACGACCCAGCAGAGATGATGCATCATCAGTATCAATAGTTTCAATCAGTGCAGCAGAGGAATCATGAGGTAGTGGAGTTGTTGGATCAGTGGTGGGAGAAGGAGATGTGTTTCGTTCAGTAGAAGGCAAGTTGATCGACTCAGTGTCGGTGTCAATCGTACAACATTTGAAGAAACAATCGTTCTCCCCTGTCCTCATTATTCGATGCAGATGATGCAGGAGATTCATCATTTGAATCAAGGAAGGACATATCACCAAGAGTTTCAAACCGAGGGAGGGGGGAGAAGAAACATTCAGAAGTGAAGAAGATGGTGAAACCACAAAAGGAAACACTTTCTCATTGAACACCACATCGCGTGACACAAAAACTCTTTGCTATCAAGATCATATACACGCCATCCCTTTTGGTTATAAGTAAATCCCAAAAACACACATCGCGTTTCTCTTTCGTTAAACTTGTCCCTACGTCGTGTTCCCTTGTGGGCATAGCAAATACATCCAATGATTCGAAGATTATCATAAGAAGGAACGTGATCAAACAGTGATTTGTATGGCGTTCTACCACCTAGTAATGGACTGGGAGTGCGATTAATAAGATAACTTGCCGTTAAAACACATTCTCCCCCAAAACTCAATCGGAAGAGATCCTTGAAAACGCATGGCTCGTGCAACATCCAAAATATGCCGGTGTTTTTGTTCTACACGTCTGTTTTGCTGTGGCGTGCCGACGCAAGAGGTTTGATGTATAATCCCTTAAGATGAAAAGAATGAACGCAAACACATAAACTCAGTCCCATTGTCACTCCTCACAATGCGGACTTCTCGTGCAAACTGCCTCTCGGCAAGAACACAAAACTGTTGGATAAGATCCGAGAATTGACTCTTTTTGTGCATGAGATATACCCATACGGCACGCGGGTAATCATCAACCATGGTGAGAAAATAGACTGATCCACAAATTTCTGGGGTGTTGTATGGTCCTCATACATCACAATGAATGAGATAGAAAATATCAGTAGCTTTATTATCACTTTTGGTAAAGGGCAAACGAGGATGTTTAGCCCGGACACAAACATCGCAAGGCTCTTTATCAAAAGAACTAACATCATTGAAACTAATAACCTTTAGATATAGTAGAAAGCACATTCTTAGAAGGATCCCAACCGCAGATGCCACAAATCCCGATCACTGAGACTCCCCACATAATTCACCGACGAACTGAAAACTTCACGAAAGTAGTAGAGACCATCAACTAATACCCGCTCAAATCAGGATCCTCGTAGATTGGTCCTGCAAATAGCAAAACTTATCAGCAAATACCGCAATGCACGATTTCTCTTTAAGCAAACAAGAGACTGACAACAACGTATTAGTAAGCTTTGGCACATAGAAAACGAACGAGAGAACTTCACTTCCGCCAATGGACATACATCCACGTTTTGTGGCCATAGTCAAGTCTACATTCGGCAATGTGATAGGACATGAAACTATATTTTCCACATCAAACAACAAATTGATATCTCATGGTAAATGGTGCGATGCACCAATGTCAATGATAATATCAGATAGGCGAGCATTATTCGCAGATGATGTAGCTTTGAGGACGCCGACCAACGCATTCCACTGTTCCTTATTGAGAGTGAGACCCTCTCCATCAACATTGCTTATCGTATGACTTGGAGAGGCTCCCTCTTACATTTGTACGTTTTGAGCAACAACGCCACGTCCTCTTCCTCCTTGATCATTATGCCAATTGCCTCGTCCTCCACCGCGTCCACCACTACCACATCCGCGACATCCTCCTCCATCATTTCGCGAATCCGGATACCCGTGCAACGAGTAACAGTCACGTCGAGGATGGTATGGTTTGTTACAGTAAGAACACACGATTTGTTGACGATTGTGATTCGTTTTTTTACGTCTGAGCATGTGATGGCGAATGTACAACAGCAGAGAAACCCACCATATCAGTTATGCCAGCTATGCGTGACACATTCTGGTGTCTCTCCTCTTGCACAATCATCGAATAAGTTTGAGCAAATGTGGTCGGTGGTGACATAATCAAGATGTTTGACCGCGTCGTCCCATATCTGGTTCCATCCAGTCCCATAAGAAATTGATACTTCCTTTCTCTTTCACGAATAACCTTCAAGTCTTCGTTCACTTTGCATGTTAAATCTCCACAGCAACATTTGAGCATAGGCGTCAATGTCTTCCCAAATTAGCTTGAGTTTTCCATAATACTTTTGAATTGTCGTACGCTCTTGCTTGCAACTAGATGCTCTAGTTTAAAGCTCATAGATATGTGGCTCGTTTCCGACAGAAAATTCTTCAACGATGTTGTTCCATAGAGCATAAGTTGTGTCATCGCACGAAATCGAGGACCGCAATCCTTCTTCGACTGAATTGCTAATCCACGCAACAAGCATCGAGTTGATAATACCCCACAACTTCAACTCGGAAACTCCAGACGACGGTCGTTTGATGGTGTCGTCGATGAAACCAAGTTTGTTTTTGGCTCGCAGTGCGTTACACATAACTTTTGTCCAACACGCATAATTCGATCCATTGAACATCACCGTGGTAATTTGATTACCTGGATCTGAATTAGGATGCAAATAGTAATCTGACAAGATATCTTGATTGGTGGCTGAATCACCAACATATTTGCCTTTGGAATCGTCTCCACTCATGACGGAATTGACGAATAAAAATATGAAGAGGCGAAAAACAGAGAGGAATAAGTGTCGTGATCAGTAAAAAATCTGAATGGCGCAGAAGGAAGAGAGCAGGATCATTTAGACTTTTGAGTTTTAAAACTCGCAGCTTTGATACCATGTAAATATACATACACGACACAATAGTCGTGTATTAACAAGCTAAAACTCGCAGCTCTGTATTAACGGCGCTGAACGACCGAGTTTATTAACAAGCTAAAAAACTATATATACATACACAATAGTCGGTTTAGGGTAAATACTAAACCTAAACAAATAAGGAAATTACATTTGTTCCTAATTACATAGTATATCAGAAGAATATTGAAAACAAAAGTTTTGGATGTATTCGACATAGAATAGTTTTCGTAATTTTATGTGTTTTTAGTTTTTAATACACTAGGTGTTGCTTACTCTATATCTAATATCTATTATCAAAAGCAAAAATAACTTCATTTGTTTTTTTCTAATATAGGTTATATTCGTTTCACGCATTCATTTGTTCTTTAATGTAGTTTACGAACATTTTGTTGTTTTATGTATAGAACATTGAGGATGGAAGACAATTAATACAACACATGGGAATGTTCATGACTTTTACAATCATTTGAAAAAAACAAACTCTGCTTTTCTTTTTCTTGTCCAGAAAATGATTTGCGACTTTCGGTTTAGCTTGAGAGTCCTTCATTTGTTACGTACACAGCCCATGCTTCCTACAATTCCAAAACGTCAGGTAAGAGTTAGTGACCAGAACAAGAACCAAAGCTGACAGGTTGAATCAATCTCGGTTTAAACACCTGAAGAATGGAGAATACTCTGCTGGCGACAGACTTCTGAACCGGTGAAGTTCCTCCTCTCTGTTGAAGTTTATCTGGATGTAAACAAAGCCTAGCTTTTTGGTAAGCTTTCTTCACTTGTGATCCATCTCGAAGATTCGCTAAAGGAATCGCTTGCCAGTTGCTATTTGACCAAAGAACCTGAATAAACCCCGGTTTGCTCAGAATCAGTAATTTTTAGGAATTGATTGACAAACACATGTTAGATACAACTTCACTTCCAATAACAAAATCAAACCGGTTCTCAATGCGGTTTTGTGACTTACATGGTGTAAAGTTGAGAGGAGGAGTCTAATGTTGGTTTCTTTTCCAGTTAACCAGATTCTTATCTCTTCATCTTTCATCTCCATCTCCATCTGCAGTTGTCACATACAGAGAAATTAGTTACTGATTTTACCGGGAATATGTTAATTAAAACTAACCTCTTCTTCTGATTTGGCTTCTTCTTCGCTTCTTCTTGAATCCATAAAGTCTTCTTCAGTTTGCTTTGGTTCTGGACGTTGAGATCTCTCTTTAGCCCAAGCTATTGCTTCATCCATGTCGTTCGAATCCGAATTACCTCCTCCTTCTCTGTAGCGATCAAACCGATCTGAGTTTATTTCGATTACGTAAGAGCTCATGTCATCTTCGTCTTCTTCCTCCTCTTCGACTTTATAGTCTCCGGTCGTTCTCTGCTTTGCCTCTCTTTCGCCTTCTTCTTCGCAGATGAAAGAAGAAACAGGGGAAGATGCCGGAGAGCTAGGCCCGCAATCATCCATTCTCCTGAAGGAATTCGGATCCAAGCTCATGGTCTCCGGAGAGGATCTCCGAGAGCCGCCGAAGTGTGGTTCTTTATAGTAAAAATCGGATTTTTCCGGTGTGTTAACGTGGCCGGAAAATGATGTTGGAAACGCCGGGAAACTCTGTTTCTTCGATTCCCGCTTATGACTTCTCGACGGGACGTTTAACGGTCTACACACAAAAACAGAGCATGTCTAAATTACGGAATTGGCCTCGGTTGTTGCATTGATGTGGAGGGTAAGATAGTAAAGTTAATTCACCTGAGTCTAGAAGTAAAAGAAGAAAATCCTCCGTCATCGCCGGATGTCGCCGCCGGTGGCGGGTAATGAGGACTGACCTCCTCTGAAGTGAGCCCCGACGATGAATTCGATCTCGATTTCGATTTCGCTACCGGGCTCTGCTTCTTGGAACCTTCCTTCGCCGTTCCACCGCGACCGCCAAACACGCCGTCGTAAAATCCATCTCCGCCGGAAGGGATCCTGAACGCCGGCAAGTTTCTGCCGTGAGATTTAGAAGAAGGAAGGGTGCCTCCGGAACAAATCCCCGGCGGCCGAAAAACCTCGTCGTAGAAACAGTCAGAACGAGAAAAGTCGCCGGAGAATTTCCGAGTGAGGACGCTACGCGGCGGTCCGCCGAAAACATCGGAGAAGTCTTCCGCGTCAATTCGAGCGTCCATGGATCTTCGAGCAATGGAGAAGAATGGATCAACGTTTAAACCCATCTTCATACGCCACGATTCGTCCATTTTGCTTGTGAAATCTTTTTTTTCCTCCTGTCACTACAAATTCTTAAGAAACAGTTAAGTAAAGAGGAATGTGTGTTGTGTATGTACACTAACGTACACATATATATACTCGGCAACGGAAAAAAAAAAGATTTATTTTAATTATTTCTTCATGTGTGGATTTGATTCGTTTTCTACTTTTTTTTTTCCCCCATCTGAGAAAAACAAATATAGTTATTAAGATGCTAAATAAATTTGATACAATAAAAAGTTAATGTAGTGTAAACCGTGAAAATATAATGATAGTATTTTATACCACATATACTCCTTATTCTAAAATGCGGTTGTTTAGGCGCTGATCGGGAATAAACTGCATCGATTTTGGTATATTTGGTAATATTCTACGATGGTTCGATTTTTGTCCGCATAAACCTTGTTATTATAAAAACACGGCCTTATACTTTTAACTTTTTCTTTTTCTTTTAAGTGCACAAATTTAAACTTTTAATACATCTATAGATTTACTAAATGATCTTTGAAGAATAAAATGATGAAGAATTACAAATCTTATTAATTTTTTGTATGTTTTCAAAATCAAAACGATATTTTTTGTATCTTGTGATTTGTGAGTGATTTTTTTTTTGTATTTTGTGTTATACGTAAATGAGAAGACATAATAATAATTATATTCTATATAACTTTTCATGAATGTTAGACTAATATATACATAACTTCAATATTTGTTGTATTATATATAAAAATATTTAAATTATTACAAAATTTTCATTTTGCATATTTTTCAAAAAAAAATTCGATTTTTTTGTTAACACGCTAGACCGGATCAACGACGCTTATATCATCCTGTGAAAGCATATACTTGATAGTACACATTTTATGAATTATCGAAAACAGTATTTTATATGATCAACTCTATACGTATGTGTATGTTAGATATCACTGTTTTCTCTTTGTCGTATTTTATACTTTTTCTCTTTTGTCAACCATAACACTGTTTTCAATCATACATCATAAGTTCATCACAATTCACAAATAATTATATATCATCAATGGTGTTTATACCATATGTAAACGAATTATTTAATGCATCGTAATACAGTAGTACAGTACTATGCAAAATAAACGATTTGAAACGTTAAATATTGGAACATTTAAGAACTTTTGTCTATGATCGGAATAATCTGAAATTATGAATCATGGTATTTGTTAAGTTGAAAACTATAGCTTTAGGCAAATCAGAACACATAGAGAAAAACTACTATCACATCATTGAATGATTTTGATTTAGGGGGAAAGGCTTAACATATGTACAAACGCACATATATAGCTAAATAAAAAAGGTTTTAGTCGGGTTATATTTCTAGGTCTTTAAAAAAAAAAAAAAAAATCTGAGATGATTGTTTTTGTTAAAACTTGCGAGTATATATATATGAGTCAAATTGTTAAGTAACCAATTTTGCTTATTTGATTAAAAATATAGCACCACTTTTCTATAAAATATACTATTTTTAACTCGTGATTAGCTGGTGAGAGAGTGAAGAGGGTATGATGACGGTATGATGACCATTCTATTAAGTTATGTTCCGTTTCATATTGTTCTATTTAAAAGAAATCTGTTTACCTTATTTAATTTTATTTTTTTGTATTAAATCTTATACTAGTAACTAGTAAGTGATTAAATTTGCAATACTACTAAAATGATAATAAAACATTTTTGCCTATCATAGTTAAAATTTTGAATCAATACACATTTTTAGTGTTGTTAATGAAGAACACTCCATTATATGTAGACACATATAGAATAGAATAATATACTTTTATTTATAACAATATAATTTTAAAAGCCAAAAAAATCTAATTTATGAAAAAAATCAAAACCTATTTTCATAAATTTATTAATTTTGAATGAATAATTATATCATATGGTTTTTATATAAAAATATAATATAATAGTATTATGTTTTATATAGTATGACGGAAAATTTTATAATTATTTATCTATTTTTTTGAAAAAACTTTCTATGATTTCTATAAAAAATAAGCTTACATATGTAATTTATATTTTCAGTTGAATTTCAAATTTAAATTATTATTCTTTTTCAATATTAAAGTAAATAAGATTTAAGGCAGAAAAATAAATAACAAAAGAAAGGGTGTTATGGTATATTATAGTTTATACACAGAATATTGGAATCATTTTTTTGTTATCTGATTAATTATATCTTTTTTGTTATTCCACCAAATTTCCCATATATATACATGATTTTTCTTTTTGCGCCTGTAAAAGTAATATGCTATTAATATAAATAGGAGCAAACCTGTAAATCATGTATGTAAAATAAACATTTTGGGGTTTAGTTTTTTGGATTTTTGGTCGTCAACTAACATAGGCTATTGCCACTTGGACACTTGGAGTCCCTACTCTGAAAGACATGATTTAATGGTTTCCCTTTTGTTTAGCTGTATATTTTATTTTCTCGAAATTTATTCTTCAGAAATTTAATTCATAATTTAAAATTTCAGTTATTTTTGGGTGATAGTGATCCTAGTGGAGTGTAAAACCAAAATCAAATCTCATCTGTTAAGCTTATATTGTTTTACAATATTTAACATTATAATAACTAATTTGGACCCTACCTCCTAAAATATCTAACTATGATATTTATAAATCCAATATCATGTATTCATGTGTTTCGTTCGTTGCATTGCCAAACTACTCACAAAGATTGAAATATTCTTGATTCACTTAAGTTCAATGTTAATAGATTAATATACATATATAATGCAAGTATGTAACTATATGCATACATATGTACAACTGGAAGAAGAGATAGATCTATACGTCTCGCGTTTATATATGTTATAAAATAAATTTTCTAATAAAAACTAGAAATTTATTAGAAAATTATAAAATAATTATTAGAAAATTTAATTGATGATTATTTATTATGAATTATGATATTGAAGAGAGAAGTGGGTGCAGGAATGACATATACCCTTTGGAGGGGACAATGCATGCTATAATTTGATGTCAATAAACTTTCTTCCCTACCAAAAAGCCATACTCTTCTTACTTTCCAACACATGCTTATCATTATTACCAATTAATTATAAAGAACGATCATTAATTTTTTTAAAAATTATCTGATGTCCCCGAATGGACAGATCGTTAAATTATCATTTTATATAAGTGGTACTGGTACCCAGATTTTATTTCTATTTTACTGTAAGCAATTGTTTTCGCATTTTGGGCGTATATCTAGGTTATTCCATTAATATTTACAAATTTACATTAATCATCGCCTAAGATGAGTTACTAAGCATAGCGTAAACTCAATCTACAGACTTCAATGGATACATTAATTGTTAATATTATTATTGACTGTTGATTAGTAAGGAAAATACTAGTAGCTGTGGAAAATATTTTCTATTTTGGGGCTAGCACACTACAAGAAAACATGTTATATTCCAACAGATTTTTCTAACAATCGTATTTTGTTGCAAATTTCCAATAAATTTCTCATAAAATTCCATATAATATTCTGTTTGTTGGAAATTCATTGCAAATTTCCGACAATTTTTATTGTGGCAATTATGTCACATATTTCGTAGGAAGGTTGTTGGTATTTTCCAACAAATATTATATCGTCGGAATTAGCAATAATTTTTAAGTTGTTGCAAATTATCAACAAAATATTTATTGGAAGCTAATTAGATTTTATAAGTTTTTGGATTATATATTTTCCACAATATTGTGAAAAAAAGTTGGTTGGACATTTTTCAAATAAAGGAAAAAGAGAAAAAGGAAAAAGGAAAAAGGAAAAAAGATAGTAAAAGATCGCTATCTTAAGACTCGTAGGTCAATTCTCTCGAAAAGAAAAATTAAAAACGTCGCTTATATGCAGTAGTGCTCGTCGCTTAATTATTATCGTCTTGTAGTGCCTTAATTTATTGAATACAAAAGCTTATTGGTGAAGGTTTGTATACTAATGATTTTGTCTTTGTAAAAGCGTTCGTTGTATACTAACGATTTTATGTTTTGGTGAAGGTTTAAAGACAAGACACCAATATTGCCTCGAATACCCTATGTTTCTGTTTTAATAATCCATTTTCTGTTCTGTTTTTCATTATATTTTTTTATGGAAATGTGTTCTTACTAATTATACTACTCATATTCAAGGTTTGAATACACAAAAGGGATCACCAAGGCAGTGAAGAAAATAGTGGAGAGTGATTTCATAGAACCAACTCCTAATTGGTCAATCCTATCAAGTGATAGCAAATTACGTTGGTTCAAAGCTTTTGCGGTATGGTTTTAGTGATTAGTTTATTTTATACACATTATTATATGTTTGCTCACCAAAATTTTGGGTCATAAAACTCTTATAACGTTCATAACATTGTTATTAACATTTACATTATGTTGAGAGGTTTTTTTGTTAGTCAATTTAGATGTGTTATATGAATTTTCTGCCTTCCTCTACATTGACGTGAATCTGCTTCGCTAGTGACGTGAATAGTAGTAATGATTGCTAATTTCTTCTTCTCCGTGGAAATTATTGTTATTATAGTTTTGTTTTAAGTGACGGCTAATTGCAGGATTAGTTTGGGATCAAATTAATGGAGTTTATACAGAAGTATGCACATCAATACTATAATCCCAAATCACCAAGAAATGGTTAAAAGTTGGACTTATTTGGTGAATATTAATTATTAGTTTATAAATAATAAGTATATAGAACAAAAAAAAAAAAAAGAAACTGGAACAAGTCTTGATTTAGTTTAGAACATGTATCAGATCCAGACCATGGTGTAGGAACATTACAGGTAAAAAATGCAGATCAGGTGGTCTTGAAAGGGGACAACTTTATCTTATTTTAAGAATATTTGAATACAATATAATAAAATCAGATACAAAAACAATCATTCTTATGAGATTTGCTCCCCTAAGATTCGAGCTTAGATCATTTATATAATTTTTTTTAAAAATAACTAAAAGGGATAAACGAAAGAATGTTCAGTGATCTAAAAAAGAATAAAAGAAACCCATTAATCTTTAGCTGTTCCAAGTATGTGTGTGAGCTGTAATGCTATCCTGCAAGATGTTGCCTCTAAGTTATCAAGGATCAAATCTTATTTTGATAGGGTTTTAAAGATCAAATCAGTTTTTAATAAATGTTTAAAAAATCTTGAGTTACCATTTCCAAACTTTTTCTCTTTCTTAAATGGTGACAACTGTTAAAAATAAGTTCAAGATGTATACCAATGTAAACACATCATATATATGTAGTATATATCCATTTAATCTAATTTAGCATTGCTGAGTCGAGTTTGCGGGTTTTTTTCTGCCCAGCGATTTTGAGGTTTTTTTCTTCCGGTTTTAACTTTTGCTCGGGCTTTAATTTCGGTTGTAATAGGTTTTTAGTTTTTGATGATTTCCGGAAGAGTATATTCTTCCGGCAATGGTTTCTCTTATTCCATTAGGGCTTAGTTTTCTTGTATAACCTCCGGGTTTTATATCCGAATTTATTCACTTGGAAAATCTAGAGAAGATCGACTATATCAAAAAGATCGAGAAAAATCTGGAAAGAACGAAAAGAATATTCATCATTATCTCTAATATATTATATTCCATATTAGTTTAAGAATTAAGTAAATTATATTATTATATAAATCTATGTATATTGTATTTTATTCTTACGAGAGTAACAATATTTCTTCATAAACACCTTTTTATGTTTATTCTTATCAATTTATCATAGTATCAGAGTGGACGATCTTTAGAGATCAAAACTAATGCTTCCGCGCTTCTACTTTTCTGGTTTTTGTTATTAAAAAAATTATTCCGTTTCTATTCATTTTCTTTGGTTTCACGATTTTGAAGAGAAAAATTTGTTTTGTTTATTTTGTTTAAGCAATCGCTTGTCTTTAAAAAAATAAAAATAAAACAAGTGTTTGATTACTTACTACTACTCGATTGTTTGATTACTACTACTCATTCCAAACCCTTCTTTGCTTTAATGGATTTTGTTTAATCCGATTGAAGAACAGAAAGTGTTTATGAACATGCGCTATCAATGGTTTGTTCCATTTTGATGTTTTTTCGCTTTTGCATATAATATTCTTTTGATTTGACTTCTCACCTTCATGAGTTGTTTTTCTTACTTCACAATCACAATTATGGACATCGCAATCACGACTTTTATCTTATTATTTGAAGAACCATACGATCGGGTATAAACATCGATGATGACCCGATGGTTGGATGTTATCGTCGATTTGACCATATGACCGGGTATAAACTTTGATGAAGAACCCTACGACTGGATATAAACGTCGATTTGATGATTTGACGGCAGAAAATATCGCCGATATTTTGAAGATTTGTCCAATCTCACACGTGTTACCACATATAAACTTGCGCGAGGGTATTGGGAGATCTAGAGAATATCCGAAAATAATAAATTCATCATTATCTCTAATATATTATATTTCATATTAGTTTAGGAATTAAGTTAATTCTATTACTATTTAAATCTATGCATATTGTATTTTATTCTTATGAGAGTCTTATAATATTTTTTTTTAAACACTACTTACTCTCATCAATTTATCAAATTATGTTAATATAAGTATCCTTTGCGAAAAAAGCTTGATCTATTACCAGCAAATATTCATACAAAACCAACTTTACACAAGAAACGTGGCCGTACAGAGGCAATGATCTTAGTGGAAATTGGAAGACAAGCACAAGTAACAGAACATGGGAGATGATGATTCAGCAAACAAAAGCATTAAGTGGTGCCATTTGAATAATACCAAACACAAAATCCCCAAAGACAGTCTAGGTCATAACCAATGTGCTTTCTCATGAAGACGCGTAATACGTCCCAAGACAAAGTAATAAGCCAACGAGGTAAGCGATTGTAACCATAAGGAGACAAAAACAGTGTATATATAGTTAAACTTAATCTAGATCACACAAAACACAGCATTCGCAGAGGGGTAAAAAAAAAAATAATGAAGATATATTTTTTTTAATGTAAAATTTGTTCAAACAAAAAACATGCCTTACATCAAGTGCTGCCTTTTAATGTTTTGTTCTAAAGAATAATCAATGCGTCAAACAAATAATGAAAGAATAAAGAATAGTTCATATTGCTTAAGGCTGTGTTCTGGTTCCAAACCGGACTTGTAAGCCATCCTTAAGAGTGTGGTCCCATTTGCTTTTATGGACAGCAATCTATTCCTTACTATTTTGTCAATAAACCGCAATAAGCACAGGTGGTTCTGCCGTTCATTAGCATGGTGTCTTGAGTTTCTTTCCCTCTAAATGCAGTGCACTTGCACTGCGGTTTGGAAGACATATCACAGAAGAAACATAGATGTATGGTTCAGAGATGAACTCGATGTTGAAAGTGCAGGTGAGGCAATATAAATAGCAGAAAGTAAGACACACAAAGTTTGTTAACGGGGTTCGATTTTTTCTACTCCCCGGGACCTCGTCCAGATTTCGAATTCACTTGAATAGAAAGTAATCCCACCAATTACAAACGAATAGAACAAACACTATTGATCTACCGCTCTATCCAATACAAGAACTCTTCAGGATCAAACACCTGAGCTAAACTCCCCCTAGAGCCTAGACTTTTCCCAAAATACAAAAGTCCTCTTGAGTTTTTATTCTCTCAGCTCTTGCATCTTCATAAGGCCACGCCTCTCCTCTTTATATAGGCTAAACTTGCTCCTCAAGTTTACCTAAATAAATATATAGCAAATATCCTTTTTGTTTTGATATTTCCTATTCCACCTTTTTGTAACTTTTCCTTTTTTCTTGAAACTTATTCAAAGAATAAGTAAACCACTCCAAGCTGTAATCTTCACTCCAAGATCTTCATCCAGCTCAGCACACAACCCATAAACCGAATCACATCATAAATATTCGTTCATATCTCAACAATCAAACATATCCACGTCCTGAGTCACGTCTTGTACTACCACTTGTACTACGCTGTGACTGACACATCAAATACCTCTTCAATCTCCCCCTTTTTGACTATGTATGTGATCTCAACAACCCTAGCATCAAAGGCTTTGTCACTAGCAACATCCAACATCATCAAAACTAGCAACACCAATCTCCCCTTACTTGAGTCACATCATGGTCAAAAACTAACACATGAACCGTCCTCCTCCATATTGAGGATGAAATCCTACTGCACCATCTCCGAAGTGATTAACTTTCTTTCTCCAAATCTTCCCGATCCTTGTCCCTCTATAATTAGCCCTTTGAACATGTCCTTTACCTTCACAATTATAACATATTGGACCATGAAATCTCATTTCATAAGCTTGCTCCATTCGTTTCTTCTCCTTCAATAACTTGAAGCATCTTGGCCTAATATGCCCAACAACTCCACAATGATGACAAATAGGACGCCAAATTCGTTTAGGTGCACTCTTCACTTCTGGGATTTTCTTTGTTGCAGTCGCTGTAGCAGTTCTTGTACCAGCTCTCGTACCAGTTGCCGTACCAGTCGACGTACCAGTTGCAGACTTCTTTACAGTCTTTGTAGCAGCATCCATCTTTCCACCAGACACAAAAACACAGTCAGCTTTTGAAGATTCTCCATTGAATCCAAGACCACATCGATCACTTTTGCCAATGGTGAGAAGATGATCCAACTTCTTTGTGCCATTATTCAGCATCCTCACACCTTTTTGAGTCTCTTCAAGTTGAGCTCTGGCTTGCTGTGCTTCTTCTTCTTTCTCTGTTGCATACTTTTGTACTTCAGCAACTTCAGCTTCTAGCTTAACTTTCTCCTTAGTCATTGGTGCATTCTCCTCAACCATCTTACACCAATGCTCATACAAGGCTTTGTAGTTCTCATCGAAATCATCATCATCACTTTCATCCTTGTCACTATCAATTGCACACCTTGTTGCAGACGCTGACACAGGTTCCGTCGGAGACGCTGATGCAGAGCCTGTTGCAGATTTCGTAGCATAACTAGACTCAAATGTTGTGAATGCCACAAAGTTCTTTATTCCTTCACCATCATCTGAATCACTTCCAGAATCATCCTTGACGTTCTTCTTCTTCTTATTATGCTGTAAATTTGTACAACCACGGCTAAAGTGACCAAATCCATGACATTCATAGCATTTTATCTTCGATGATGAGTTGTCCAACTTCTCTCTTTTACTTTTCTTGTCTTCCTTCATCTTCAGATACTTAGAAAACTGTCTTGACAACATCACCATAAAATCTTCAGAAGATGAAAATTGTATAGCAACTCCAACATCAACATCCTTCTTCTGAGCTTGTTCTTCATACGCTTTATTTAACTCAAAAGCTTGAAGTATCCCAACAAACTCATCAAACGCCATCTCATCCAGATTATGATCTTCTTCAACAGCAGAGATCTTTAACTCAAACTTTGATGGAAGAGATCTCTTCAGCTTCTTCACAAGCTTCTTGGCCTTGTAATGCTTTCCCAGAGCGAATGACTCATTGGATATGTCACACAACTTAGCACTAAATTGAGCCACGGTTTCTCCTTCATCCATCCTTAGATTCTCAAATTTAGATGCTAACATATCCACCTTAGTCCTATTGACACTTGTGGTACCTTCAAACATGTTCTCCAATGTTTTCCATGCCTTTTGAGCTTACACACATTGAGAAATCAACTTGAAGTAACTTGCATCAATTGCATTATAAATTGCAGTCTTGGTCTTAGAATTGCAACTTGATGTCTTCTTCTCTTCAGCATTCCATTGATCTCTAGGCTTAAGAACTTCAACTCCTTTATCATTAACCATCATAGGGGGATTCCAACCAGTCTCAATCGAATTCCAACAATCCTCATCAAGACCACTAATGAAAGCTTGCATACGAACCTTCCAATATCCATAATTTGAAGAGTCAAGCCGTGGTGGTCTGGTCATAGACGTTCCTTCTTTGTGAGACTCCATCAAACCGAACTCTGTGCTACTTCCTGAGCTACCTTCTGATCCTCACCTTAGATCTGCCTGAAACAAGACTAAATCTCTATAAAGCACCCGCTCTGATACCAATTGAAAATGCATGTGAGGTAATATAAAGAGCAGAAAGTAAGACACACAAAGTTTGTTAACGGGGTTTGATTTTTTCTACTCCCCGGGACCTCGTCCAGATTTCGAATTCAGTTGAATAGAAAGTAATCCCACCAATTACAAACGAATAGAACAAACCCTATTGATCTACTGCTCTATCCAATACAAGAACTCTTCAGGATCAAACACCTGAGCTAAACTCCCCCTAGAGCCTAGACTTTTCCCAAAATACAAAAGTCCTCTTGAGTTTTTATTCTCTCAGCTCTTGCATCTTCATAAGGCCACGCCTCTCCTCTTTATATAGGCTAAACTTGCTCCTCAAGTTTACCTAAATAAATATATAGCAAATATCCTTTTTGTTTTGATATTTCCTATTCCACCTTTTTGTAACTTTTCCTTTTTTCTTGAAACTTATTCAAAGAATAAGTAAACCACTCCAAGCTGCAATCTTCACTCCAAGATCTTCATCCAGCTCAGCACACAACCCATAAACCGAATCACATCATAAAGATTCGTTCATATCTCAACAATAAAATATAATCACCCTTTAATGACTCACGTCTTGTACTACCACTTGTACTATGCCGTGACTGACACATCAAATACCTTTTCAGATGTGAGTTGAACAATATCATTCCATTATGATGTGTATAAATGTTGAAGAACTCCTAGAACTAGCGGTTCCCAAATCTGAGCTGAGTATCTGCAAGAAAAAAGAGGTGTTGTGTGTGTATAATATGTAGACGCTCGAATTTACGAAAATGAAATTGCGATCTATA